>APFE031027804.1:0-14312 GCA_000404065.3 Pinus taeda | reverse complement strand
TGAATGCTTCCTCGAGCCAAGGCTGGATGCATGCTTTAAGCACTGCTTCTTTCTCGCACGCGGTGTCCACCTGTTCCTTTAGAGCCTAGGCCTCCTTCATCTTGGCAAGTCGTTGAGTAAGGGCGACTGTTTGTCTGGTCCCCTTGATATCGTCATATGCCTACTGTAACTACCATGCTTCTGTCTCCAGACACTGTATGGTTGGATCTTCCTGTAATGAGGTGAGCATGAAGAGGGATTGATCCAACAATCCCGTGCAGTCCTGTACAATGTGTTATATTGTTTCCAACCTTGATTTAATGGTACGATGGCATTTCTCTCTAACTTCTGGGGCTGTAGAGGGCTTCACCTTCAGCCACAGCTCAGTGATCTGCAATTTCTGCTCCAAGTGAACCTTCACGGCCTCTTCCTGGGCCTTATAGACTCTAGCCGCTAGGTAGTGAATATTTTCTGTTGTTCGAAGTACTGCTAGCACGACCAACACTGGTAAACCACTACAGGGCTCCTCCACAGCTTGTTCCAATCCCTGGGTTTGTGTGACCAGGTTTTCACACTGCAGGCTGAGCTATTCTAAATTTACCTTCTACTCGCTTAAGATTTGGAGGGCAAGGTCCTCCCTGGCGTGAAGCTTAGCAGTTACCCCATCCTATAGTTGGTATAGGATTTCTCTAGGAAGGGTAGCCAAATTAAACCCCCATCCCTTCACTTAACTTTCCATGGCTGGATCGCCCTCGCCTGCAGCTAAGACTGTGCCTTCTAGTAACACCAAAGTTTTTGCGGTGTAGGTGCACAACATCTGCTCGGCTTCAGAGGTACCTGCCACAACATGTGGTGTCATCATTCCTAGGGGTGTCACTTGCAATGCCTGCAACTATGCTATGAGCACCCCCAACACAGTTGTCTACTCCGACATTAGTTCTTCCAAAGAATCCTTTATCTTTGAGACCTTTGGCTTTTTCTGCGGCATTGACTCCTCCTGGACACACAACCTCTTCAGTTGAGTCGATGTCGGTGTCGAGTCAATGTGTTCCTCCGTCTGATCCTCCCCCTGTATGTCCTGCTCCATGGACATTTCCTAGCTTCCCTTGAGCTCTTTGACTGGTGCGATTGTAGTCTTTTCCATCTGTGCTGCCACTGTTGCCTCAACCACCTTCTGCTACGTGGCTACTTCTTCCTCCCGACGCTTTCTCTCCACCAGTTGCGTAATGCACATCTTGGTATCCTTCTTTCGCTATTATGCTGTGATCTTTTGCATTTTTTCCAAGTCTACGGCACGCCACTTCGGAGGCCATGACTCCATTACTCCAAAGATCGCATCATCTGTTGTGATGAACGGGAGATTTTCCCATGTTCATGCGGATCTTTGCGTGCCCAGATATAAAGGTTATGCATATCTGCCTTAAACTATGTCACGCCCTTTAAGCTGTTATGGACTGTAGGGGACAGGCATAGCCTGCAATTGATCCATGTTTGTATGCTTTCCTCTACAAACACCCGAAACAACTTTATCTCATGAATCCTTGCCGCGTCTTTCGTTGCCTAAAGCAAAGTGTACCTCATAGCTTCGGGTAGGTCACCCTCAACAATGGGAAATTAGTTGTCCTTTGGCAGTTCTCCTGCAACCAATAGGATGGATAAGAGTAACCAAAAATAGTGGAAAGTCTTACCCTACTCCTGGGCCTCCCCATAGTTTTTCAAGAACTCGTTACAGAGGAACTGTGCCCAATTGAACTGGACCCCCTATGCGCATTGCTCTGCCAATGCAATTACAGTCGCTGGTACTTTGTTTGCGTGGAATTTCCTCATCAGCTTGCTAGCTAGCAGTTGGGTGGCTATGTGCACCCCTTGGTCCTTGATGCTAGTGATTTCATACCCTCGCTTCCTCTTCTCCAGCTTATATTTGGCCTTCATAGATTCTCCGAGGGCCAAGTCACTACTCTTTCCTGCTATGGCTACGGGGCTATTTCCTTTCATGGGAAGCCAAGAAATCTAGTTGATTAGATCGGCCATGATGGGAATTGGCTCCTCTAGCTAGAGATACCCATCATGTACTGGGAATAGTAGCTACCGGATGACAAAAACAGTGACATGTGCCCGATGGTAGTAGGGTATCCATCGTAGATGGAGTAGCCCAGCCTTCTCTACATTGCGTAGCCATTTCTACTTCAGTAATTTCTTTGTGGCCAACTGTGGGAACTTCTCGCCATCCCCGAGGTCCCAATCTTCGAACTTCATAGTAGGTACCCGTCTGAATGACAAACCTTCAAAACTTATTTCATGAGGAAGGAGTGCGGTTTGGAGTGCACTCTTCATGGCATCCAGGTCCTTTGGTATCTTGCCTTTCCCCTTCCATGGGGGATGAAGGGGGATAACTTTGTTGCCAAAGGTACTTGGGAGACATTCTCCGCCTCATCATCCTATGCTTCAATTTGAGCGATCAAGGCTTGAAAATCTTCCTCCTCCTCCTCTCGTTCAAGGGTGACGACTTTTCCCTTCTCTACCATCGATAATTTACTAAACTGTGGGTTCCGCAGTGATACCCGGATTGGCCCAATTGTCTACTTGTCTTTCTGTGGTCGCGACATGCGTGGTGACTTTAGAACCTCTGGTGTGGATGTTGCCTCTCTAGTCTCCTCTTGGACCATACGGGACTCTAGGGTAACTTCCACAAATTGCACTCTAGTTCTCGTAGCTATCATCATAGTTCCACTGGATCCATTCGATTGTGTACTCAAGGGTGGCAAGAGTGCTTTGTGCTCAATGCTATGTATTGGCTCAAATATTAAACAACCAAGTGTTGCCTCAAGGCTCGCCCAAGGGATTTTATAGTATCGTTTGAATTTGAATTCAACCAATCCTTTCACTTCTGAGTCATTAATACCTTCATGGTGGCACATCGTCCCGAATCTAGATGTTAATTCGTGTCTTAATTTCCCACCGCCCACTCCTTTCTGCCTTAATTTGGACCACTTGTCATGAATAGTGACATCAACGGTCATCATCTAGCCTACCCACACAATAGTGCAGCCCCTTATGGGTGACCACGACCCCTGTGACATACTGCGCCTACACTTAACCTCCTTCCAGTGGAGCTCTCCTATAGACTTGTTTATAGTCCCGAACTCTCTTTCAACTGCCCAGTGCATTGAGACTGTGGTTTCTACAGATATTCAAGTGGGCACACCGCCTGCGTGAGGCTTCCCTGCACCTGCCATCCTAGTCTGCGGGCACCCCTCAATTACCCTCGCGTTAGTCAACACCTCGTGTTCTTCTTTATATAGTGCGCTCCCTTGGGTACTTTTTCTGATAAGGTGTGGTCGCAGCCATGGTAGTATAGCTAAAAACTCTCAGTGACACCCTTCGAGTGTGGTGATAGGGCTACCCATATGTGGCCCCGTCCTTCTATTGACGCGTAATGCTTGCACGATTTTGGTTTCCAGTTTTTTGATATCCTCGTCCATTAATATGCTTTTCTGCTTCAGCCGTACATGATATTCTTTGAGTTCACGAAGCTCAAGGTTCCCTTGCTAAATGGCTTCTTGAATCTACATATGTTCCTCCTCGCACGGCTGCATAATCTCTTCGCTCTGGTCCTCACATGTTGTCACACTTATGGGAGTCATTACGTGGGGATTTTTTTCCAAAGCTATGGCCTCAACTGTGCTCATCATCTTTGGAATCATTATCACGCTCAGGTTTTTGTATATGGCCTTATAGGCCCATTGGACCGCTGGCACACACAGGTCCCAATTAGTTCGTCCCACCTGGTAAACTCTGTTCATGATTCCATATAGCATTGCGAATGCTACAACGTGGAATATTTGTGGTGCGCGATGCTTTTCCTACTATTGCATCTAGTTCCATGTGATGATCCTTAGTCTAGGATGTGCTTGCATGGCACATGTCTGCACCCATCGACCCAGGTGGGCTCGTAAGCTCGTTCGTCTTCGTTGCTAGCTCTCTTTCGATGCTGGAGACTTCCAAACTGTAAGCGCATCTATCTTCTACATTTGCACTAGTTTTCAATAGTCTTTTGATGTGTACTCCACCATCGTATGGGTGTCGCATGCAACGCCCATGCCAATGCACCGAACCGCTGCTATTCCGATTTGCACTTTCAAATTTGTCTAAGAATTCATCCATCGCTGTTACTCCATCATATGTTGGCAGTTCTCTTGTTTCTGTCGTCACACACCGCAATGATCTAATCATCATGTTGCAATTCAGCGTTGTCACCTCCTGCAACTGGTTCTTCCAGCGTTCTACTTCTTCATCTGAATCTAAAGTATAGGAACTGTCATGTTCCCATGAGATTCTCCCATCTGCAATTGGATTCACTTGATGCTGGTCATGCGTCGTTATCTAGTAAATGAAATCTAGCTCATCGTTATTGTCATTGTCGTGCACAAGTTCAGTGTAGCGCACTCCTTTGGCTGGATCTAGTGGAACTACTACGAGTAAGGATGTTTTCTCGAATACCATCTTCTGCTTCTTCAGGTTGATAAATCCATTCATATCAGTGGCCCAGTCTATCCCTAGCAACGTGGACAAGGATTGCTATCATCAACAATCTCTATTACTTCAAAGTTCGTTTGCATGCTCGTACCTTTCATATCAAGTGTTACCCCTTGCAACCTCCCCATACGCAAAATATTCTATTGGTTTGCCATTCATAATTGAATAGGGGACCACTACAATGCGAGCTTTCCCATGCATTCCCAGGTCTACTTTGGTAACAAATTTGCGTTTGAAACCAAGTCTAGGATTACCTGATCCATTTCTTACTCGCAAATCTATGTCGTCAATCTCATTTCCCTCCCGATGCACAATGCATGATTTCCTAGTTTCTAGACTATGAGCGGTTCCCCTGACCTTGCGCACCTAGTTATCAACTCTTGTAGTCCTTTAATTTCCTTATTTTCATGCAGTAGCTTCATGCATGTCTCTAAAAAGGTATTTAGCATAGAAGGATCCATTCCCGGCTCTGGTTGATCCTTACTACCTAAAGTAGAGGCCTCCGTGAAGCTCTTCTTAGCTTCCATAAACGTCTCTTTTGCGCGTTCTAAGTAAAACTCATGTTCCTTTGAAGGAGCCTTACGAACCCATGTATCTTCCTCGGGCTTCTTCCCCTTATCTTCCCCTGTGATCACACCACTTCTAAGAATCATTTTCACATTTGGGTCTTCTTCATGAGGTTCAGATCTCATCATTTGGATGTTCTGAGTCAGAGGAGGTTGGGGTACCACTTTTTCACACATCTGTGTGATCAATGTAGGACAATCCACTGGTTCATGATCAAACTGAGCATAGTACGCACAAGATATTCTCGTTGGGTTAGCAAAATCGTGGGAATAGTGCCCTGGTCCTCCATAATTGTAACAGATTAACTGTCCATGGCCCCTTCCTGGCCCCATTCTTCCTCGTCTGCGACCCCAGCCCTGAAATCTAGCGCGCACCATCACCACAGTTAGATCGAGGCCTCATGTTTCTGTCTACATTCTATATGCTGGGGTCCATTCCATCATTAACTCATAGCTATGACAGGTACGCTCGTCGTGGCCCACCGATCTACAGAAATTACAAAACAGCTGCTACAAAGTCTGTGTATACTTCTACAAATTATGACAATCACCTGTCGTGTATTTTCCTCCTATCTGACAGATCGCGCACCATAGCACTGGTACCGCACCTGGCCCTGTCTGTGCCTCTGGTCTCAATGTCATTGGTCCCCCTCGTGCCAAGTAATTCGTGAATACTGGACAGTGATCTTTGTCATAGCCCTAGCCTTTGCATTTTATGCACCACACTTCTTCGTGCGCCTCTAGCCGTGGCGCCCTATCCTGCTTCAAACTCTGCATCTCCAAGCATAGATTTTGTATTTTCACATGGATTTGTTGGACTCCCAACCCCAAATTCTAGATCGGTGTTTCATGAAACCTCATGACCATTTCCAATGCTTCAGCCTGGGTTGAAAGCTTCTGCTGTGATAGCATTGTCCTCATGTGTGGCATCAAAGATGCCACAAACCACGTAAGGTGTTGCACATCCATTAGCATCATAATAACCTCGTAGATAGTACTCTTCAGCCACTGATCTAGATCCCATGGGGCCTCATCTAGAAGCATCATGGTCTCTTTAAATCCGATGATTTACTGCATCTCTAATTTTGGCCAGCTAGATTCTCTGTTCAACGCATTCTGGATCTCTGCTGTTCCTACATTTGGGTGATCATTTGAGTGCTTGATATACCATGTCAACGCATGATCCTACAGCGTGCTCACTAATGTGGCCATATTAATTTTGTCATCTGTGACCCCTTGAGCTTCCCACACTGCTCTTACCATGAACCAGAACTGATCTAGATCCTCATTTCCTACCCCCCAGAATACGAGTAGCTTGATCATGCTCGCCATGCTAAACTGTGGGGGTGGTGTAGGTGGAGTGGGTGGAGACGGAGGTGAAGGAGGTGAAGCAGGCGATGGCATAAGTGGAGGTGGTAACTGCGGAATGCATTGTCTTATCAAACTGACTGCACTTCTCAGAGAGACTCGAGTGAGCTCTTCGTCACTCTCTCACGAAGGTGAAATCAAGGGACTATTTCCTAATTCCCCACTACCTTTGTAGATTCTTCCGCTCCGCATTCTTCCAAAGATTAATGTATACTCATCACCCGTTTTTCACATAAAAACATCTTAATCCAGATATTTAGGGATTTAATGTAACTACCTCACGGTCCCTTGAGAAAACGTCACTCTTCTTCATTGTAGCTCACGGTTATGTCTATTGCAAATTCAGTGATAAATCCCCCTATTATCCCATCAAGCCAATGGTCCATAGCTCGTGCGATCTTATTTTCTTATGTTTCTAGTCTACGCACTAATTCCGAAGTCCACACTATTAGTTTATTGAGCTTGTACCTTCCCTGGCTATCGGCTAACCTCGCGATCCACTCATATAGTTCAGAAGAGAAAGACGCGAAGAGGATTTCATGGATTTCCGTATATAAGTAGTGATCCAACCACCTCTTCTTGGATATCTGCAGAGTTCTATTTTCCTGTGTCACGAACTCGTGAAGCTTCTTGTCCAACCACTCTTCAATTTCCTCCTTTGTAGGGTTCCAATGGCATGACATCAGACATCCCTTAGGCAGATCTTGGTCCTGGAAATGGAACCATTTGTTGGCTACTTGGGGCCTAACCCAGGTTCAGTAGTGAGTTTAGCCAAGAAAATCCCGGTACTACCAGCCCTTTCGGCAACAGTCTGCAATGCGCAGACTGAGGTCTCACCTGAGGTAGTATAGGAGGGTGCAAGAAACAAGATTCTGCACCCTAGGGATGTTCGGATGAAGTCTGGGAAGTTTGCAAACCGATCTGCGCACTTGCGTGGCTCTGTGCAGTCGTCCGTCCCTCGCGCCTTATGAAACTATTCCTTGTAGCTCTATAAAGGGCATGAAGAGATGCTGTCTAGATCCTTTATCCTTATTGTGCCTTTGTTATAGATCTTACTTAATTATGTGGGCCCAATATTCTTATTAATCATTCAATATTTATAACTAGTGCGCACAATCATAAACTATAAAAAGATGCATAAATATCACAGAAACAATAACACATAGTATTCTAGAATCAACTTATCTTTTATTAATCTCCTGTTCTAGTACAATCCCAACTCCACCCTGTGCACTCAACTGCAAGGGTCTACCCACAGTTGCGGACTCTACCAGGCCTCTGTGCACTCAGCTGCAGAGCCTCTTACTACTACTATGACCCAAGACTTGGACTTACAGACTCAGAGCGAATTCCTTATTCAGAAACCCATAATAATTCTCAAAGCTAAGACTAAGGTTGATTTTCCACTTAGAGCCTCGCTCTATTTATAAACTCATTCTATATTAATTTACATTATTTTAGGGCGGACAACCCTAGCCTCTCGTGCTCCGCGCCCGCATTTTGTGGGGTCTTTACATTACATTGACCAAAACTCGGGCTTTAAGCCGCAAAACATGTTATGGGGGGATCTGATGCCCAAAAAACTCTGACTTCAATCAATGGATAGGCCAAAACATATCAATGAATAATCAGGCATCATATCAAAATTCTGATACTTCTCATCTATATTAAGTGAAGCCAATACGCCAAATCTTTTAAAACCCTTGCAAATGTTACCAAATACTATCATATACTAGCTCAAATGATCAAATCAAGGTAAACAACATATTGATATGCATATTTCAGTCCCTTGAAAACACAAGATTAGACAAGACATTGATATTATCTATAATAATTCAAACATTATGTAGATGTTAAAAACTACCCTGCTTATAGAAGTCTCTATCATCTACTCCATGTTTGTATGATTGTCATACACCTAATGCACCCATGGTATTGTGCATAAAGATTTATATTTTGTACATTACAGGCTTCAACCACACCCATAGGAATTGTTCTGTGTGGTTGAAACGCTTATAACCGAACTATTAATTCTTTCCCCCAGAGGTTGGAGCTTCTACTAGGAGAAGCCTTCTCTCGGATCGTAGCTTTCCAAAACTTCTTCAACAACATCATATAGTTATTTATGTTCATAATCCTTTTAACAGTCAAGTATCTTCTACAAATAATAATATGTGTTGAGATCTCATGGAGAATTTCTCCCTCTTAATGGAAATCCATTTATGTCATCATCATTTAAGACATCATTATCTATCATAATTCTTTCATGCATCAACAAAAATATTTAGATCATGAAATCAAACTAAATCATGTTTTCAAACATATATGCATCTAATTCATAGCATATTAGTATCAACTACTTCATCATCACATATGAACATGACATTAACCATTCATCAAGGGTTAGGTTCATATAATTAGGAAATTTGATAGGTGTATACTTCAAGGATCATAATCACAACATCACTTGTTTATCACATTACTCAACCATCAAGTTAGGGAATCCATATTTACCACATTATCAACTTCATTAAGCTTATCAAAACCTAACAAATAAGAATATCCTTAGTATCAACCTTATTGAAACACTTTTATCATTGGGTTTATCATGCTTATCGCGGGCATTAACAATAGTATCAAGTTGTTGTATATCAAAAATCAATATACCTAGCCATCTTTAGAAAATAAGGAAATCCATCATGTCTAAAATATAAGATACTTGGCAAATATCAAGTGTACTAATATGTCATATGTGCTAGCCAAATATCAAGTGTACTTATCATTTATGGATGCTACTTTGAAACATTTTCATAAGGTACCACTAACTCTTTTATTCTTGCACTAGCTCTCTTTCCTTGCACCTTAGATGATCCTCAAAAGGACATGTTTATCACATCTCATCTAGAGGTTAAAAGTATACATATAATAAAATATTAATACATGAAGTATAAGCAATAATCAAAACAATAAGTTAAAACAAGAATAGTATCACAAAGAAATAACATCATCCTAAAAGGTACTTATCTTTAACAAGAGGTGATCAACTCCCTCTTCAACCATTCTCCAATAGTCATTATTGTCCTTTACCCATGTAACAATGTTTCCTTCAATATGTCCAATTTTCTTCATTAACAACCAAGGCCTAATTGACACTAACCCATTTGGGGTTACATAAATCTTAGACAAGTGCACGAACAAAATTTTATTGATCATTTTGGGTTTTCAAGGCTGCATAACTTTCAAGCTTTATCATATTCCAGGGTTTCTACCAAACTCTAACCTCATGATATCCATTAAATCCTAATAACGAAAATGCCTAGGGTATCCTACAAACCCTAACATTATTTTAGGTCTCCAACATATTCTCTTTCTTCCATAAATGATGTCTTTATAGGGGTGATCTCAATTATTTTTATTCAACCCAGCTTTGATACATGTAGATTTTACCTAGGGTTGTATTGTTCTTTGCTTTAGATAATTGCATTTCATTATATGCACATTGAAGTTTACCCACAAAGTCATAACTGTATTCAGTTTTACAATATTATTCAAAAACATATGCAATCATAAAGTAGAACAATATAATCATCAATGCAGTAGAACATAATGGAATTATAGAAGAAAATCATTCACACATAGATACTCCAAGATTGGTCAAAGACCAGGAAAAAACCTACTACGAGGAAAACAATTTCAAATTCTTCTTCTGATTAGATTGCATAAAATGGTCTGCAAGGAGAGAGTACAATGATCTGTGTCTTCAACCAAAAACCTATCCAACAAAAAAAAACTAATCAACATGCAACATATGAATCTAACATTGCTAATAATCAAAACCTTAATTCAAAAGTCTGCAATCAACTATCAATATCTGCGGTCAATTGTCAAACTTTGATGTTAACTGCAAAACCAAACCCTAGTTTCCAACAACATGGAGAGAGTGTTCGTGCATGCAGATGTAACACTCCAACCAAAATCATGAGCCTACATGTGTGAAGTTGCGACCGAAAATACTCTATAACTTACCTACGGCAGGGAACCAAAAATCCTAATCACATGTGTGAGGTTCAAACCCTGCAATTTCAGACCTGTATGAACCAATCTCCATGAACTACCTCAGACTTGTGCAAGGAAAGCCAAAAAATGATTAATGAATAATGATGATGTTCAAATGAGGTTGAGGTCACTTGGATTTATAGCCATCCAAGGGTGTCTAATTTATCTTTTGTGATGACCTGTACTTTTGTGCACATGTGGGCTTCAATTAAAAAATACACATTCCCTTGTCCAAATCAAGTGCTTCAAAAGTAAAAAATTGGTCCTATCGAAAAGAGGAATCTATGCTCATGGTTGGAATTTTTCACTGAGCTTCCAAATTAACACTAGCTATGAGGCGTGATAAGATGTCCAACCACAAACTCTCATAAGTGGAGAAAAGGGGAAAAACCCATAGGAAAAAAATCCTCTCCAAAATAGAGAAGGATGTCAATACTTGTATAAGAATGGATATGAAATTATAGATCCCACAATGATCCACTAAATGGAAAGAACAAAGGCCTGCTCCAATTAGGAAGTATGAAAAGTTGAAGTACCGAAACTATGAAGATGAGATCCATGAAACCTCAATGACATTGGTTGATATGTAAAGTAGAAATGTTGCAAAGGAACAAGCAAGGAAAATATTGTCAACTTCCCAAAAATAATTCAAAGAAAATTGGCATTGGTAAATAACCAAGAAAAATGCTTCAAACAAAAGTAGCACCATTAACCAACAAACAAATATGAGGCTTGCAAGTATCACAAACGCAGTTCGAACATGGTACAAAAATACCCATGATTTTTTCTAAAAATGGTCACCATCACACTAATCAAGCATAAGAAATGACAATAGACAACAAAAATAAAGCAATACAAATGGTATTTTTCATTATCCAACCACCTCCCTTGCCTCTCCCTGAAACACAACTTCGGGATGAGCGGCAATCAACAACCTCTATCATTAACAAATTACCCCTTAAACAACATAGTCAGGGAGTGTTGTTATGGGGACCCCTAGGTCTAATTTTGTCTAAATTTTGAATCAATTTTTATGTAACATTGTAAATTCTCTGCATTTTGAGGAGAAAAGCGTGAATAGCACAGAATGTTAAGAGTCAAAGGGGCTTTTAGGCAAGTCAAAGCCCCTTATTTTGTAAAGGGATGGGTTGTTTTGATTTTCACCCATCGTTTGCGGACCATATTAATGTAATGTAAAATCTATAAAAGGAAGTCATATAGGAGTCATTAGGCAATGAATTAAGTTGATGAATGGGATATTTAATCTATTTTTTTTGTAATTCTATATTCTAGCAAAGGAGAAGGCTCTGGCAATTGAGTGCGCAGAGAACTTGGCAAGTCTGCAGATGAGCGTGTGGGCCCTTACAGCTGTGTGTGCAGGGTTAGAAGAAGTGTATTCATTAAATATCTGAAGTAATAAAGATTATTTTGAGCAAGTTGATGCATTCTCTGTATATTTATATGTTTCTATGTTTATGCTCATTTATGGTTCGATTCTATGTAATATTGTTTTAGCTGCATCGCGAAGGTCCATATATACTTTTGTATGGTAACTTATGCATTTTAGAATAATTAGGCGAAGCTCATAGATATATTTAAGTAGAAATAACTTTAATTCTATGATTCTAAAGATAAGGGTTCATGAAGGTCATATCGGGCCCTAGATTAAAGAAACACCTTGCTACTACATCACATAGCCTTTTGGATGTAGAAACCTAGTTCTAGCATCCTCCAATACTACCTCGGGTGAGACTACAGTCTACGCTAAGCGAAATATTATTGAAATGTCCAGTATTGTAGGGTTTTGTTGGTTAGCATAGCTAACTCTGAACTTGGGTCAAATCCCCCTCAAGGAAACAAATGGTTATGTTGTCGAGACCAAGATCTATCTGAGGGATGTGTGATGTGGTGTTCGTGGATGTGAACTAAGAAAGAACTCTAGAATTGGGTGTTGAACGAGTTTTGATCTCAGGAAAATCGGAATCCCCGTTGGTCAAAAGATAGGTGATTACAAAGATATATCTACACAGAAGAGAACGAGATCATTTCCGCATCATTCACTAACAAATTGCATGAGTGGCTTTCAAAATTAGCAGACATCGAACCTACCTGGAAACATGACGAACATCAGGTGTGGACTCCTGAACTGATCAAGCATCTTGAAGATTCCGATCATAAGGTTGCAAGGGTTGTCATCTATTAGATTGTTAATATTTTGGGCAGTTTCATCACTGAATTTTCTATTGACACATTTGTATCTTATAATGAAGTTGAAGGCTGATTTTTCAAAGGTCTGAGAGGTAAGTATCTAAATTCCTTGAAGCTTGGGATTAAAATATTGTTATGTGAAAAGGGGGTTATGCCTACGAATTGATGTTTATAAGAGGTCAGAATGGATCTATGTGAAGTGGAAAAATATTCAGAGGAGATTGGGACAAATATAATAAGGGTGAGTATAGTCCATTATTGGGTGAATCAGACAACGAAGAAGAAAAGACCAACCCTAACACACCTGGAGGTGCACCGCAGATGGAAGGTCAAGGTACTTATGGGATTCCGCATATATCCACTCCATCTTCACCTCCACCGCTACCTTATACACCTATGCCTATGCCTCCACCTCCACCTCCACCTTCATTCTTTAGTATGGCAAATACAATGAAAATGCATGTATTCAAGGGTTAGGGATCAAAGGATCCCGATCAGTTTTGGTTCGTAGTAGAAGCTATGTGGAAGGCATAGTAGGTGAATTATGATGACATGAATAAAGTACAACTGGTTATAGTGCTACTTGATAGAGCGCTTACATGGTATATCAAGTATAATACAACCAATCTAAATGCTACGTTGCCTAAGACAAATACTACACTGAACGTGGAATTTAGAAAGCCAAAATCACAAGCTTAGTGTGTTACTGAAATAAAGGAGACAAAATAGATAGCTAACGAGTTTGCGTGGGATATAGGTCATAGGTTGAATTTCTTATTGAGACAAGCTAATCTTCAGATTTAAGAAGAAAAACATAAGGAATGGTACATAGCTACGTTATTTCCACACTTAAGATTTCCTTTGTCTCAATAGAAGATTAGATCTCAGGCCGAAGCATTAGAGATCTCTATGAAGCTAGAGGTTTGACCGATCCAGGACAAAAATGTAGGAGTCCAAAAAATCCAGTCACATTTAGCAAGATTGCATATGGAGTTGTAGGATCTAAAGAAGGGAAAGAACGCTCAGTTGGGAATACACCTTGAATTTTGGTGCACAAAGTGAAAAGTTGTAGTCCACTATAAGGATCAGTGCCCTGTGTACCAAGTCTATATAGCTACAGGAGGTCCCAACCCACTGAAAGAAGAGTCTCCTGCTATACCAAGTGCCAGTTCAAGTGTCTGGTGTAGTATCTACCAATTTTCAGGATTGCATTTGACATAAAACTGTCACTTATTGCAAAAATTTGTACAGACACCAAAGAAACTATTTTTAAATTGGTTGGCCATGATGAAAGAGATTGTCGAAGCTATGATTTGATGATAGACAAAACCCAAATGTATAGGATGTGTTGGGTTGTGTTATATTCTTTCCACATAGTTAACAGGGGGTTTGAGGGGTACCCGTAACCCCACTTTATGGGTTCCGAGGCAGCGCCCCGGAAAATTTTGGTTTTGGACCCTATGTTAGGTTGGGCGGACTCACCTATGGTTTTGTGCATGATTTTCGCACATCTTTTTTGGACGCGATGGTTTTCGGTCCATGGTTTTGGACGCGATGGTTTTCGGTCCATGGTATTGGATGCTTCGACATGTATAAATA
>APFE031027796.1:0-28333 GCA_000404065.3 Pinus taeda | reverse complement strand
TTATTTAAAAAAAAAAAAAAGGGAAGGAAAAATATTTTAGTTGGCAAATAAATACACGCCTCCGCAAACCCGCTCAATGTCGACAATGACAATGGAGGATTTCCAAAAAAGGTTGTTGGATGCAGAGCAAAAGATAAATAACAACCACGACGAGGTCAGTAAAAGATTAAATGAAGTCGAGGGCAAGCTTGGGGAGCAAGTGGACAAAATCAAAAATCTTGAAGATACAACAAATCGAATAGAGGTAAAGATGGAAAGTCAACATGTCCAAACAAGAGTAAACTTCAAATAAGTCTTAACAATGCTGACAAGTCTATGTAAAAAGTCGAATTGTACACCCAAAGAGCTATTAAAAGATGGTGAAGAAAATCAAGAACATCTCTCATCAGATTCAACAAAGTCAACAAATTCTCATGAAAAGGTTGAATCCCCAAGAAAATCAGCGGCACCCCACCAAGAAGCAAGTAACACTGCCTTCACAAACAGGCAACTTTGGGATGCCCTTAATAATCAACACCCTTTTTTTGCTTAACCATTAGCCACATACCAGAAGAGGGTAAAGGTTGAGATGCCTAAATTCGATGGGAACGAAAAAAACACTGTTGCATGGATAAATAAAGCAGAAGAATACTTTGAGATATATGACATCACTGACGATGACGAAAAACTCAGACTTGCATCCATGAAAATGGAGGGAGAAGCATATAACTGGTATATGTGGTGGAAAAAGACAACACACATCATTAGCTGGAGAAAATTTAAAGATGCATTCTTCAAAAGATTCCAAGGTGTAAAGGAAGAAGAATTCGTTTCTATGGGATGAGGAAGCAGGAAGGTGTTTTGAAAAATTAAAAGAAATTATGTCTAATGCTCCTGTATTAGCAACACTAGATTTTTCTAAACCATTTATAATTGAGTGTGATGCTTTTGGATTCAGTATAGGTGCAGTACTAATGCAACAAGGACATCCCATAGCTTTTGAAAGTAGGAAGCTCAATAAAAGAGAGCGCCTCAAATCCACATACAACAAAGAAATGCTCGCTATCATGCACGCACTAGCTAAGTGGAGGTAATATCTTTTGGGAAGTAAGTTTTCTATTCGAAATGACCATAACAGTATCCAACATCTCCTTCAACAAAAAACGCTTTCCGAAGAACAACAAAAATGGATTGAAAAAATTGCCGCTTTTGACTTGGAAATACTACATAAAAGAGGTAAAGACAATGTAGTAGCCGATGCCTTATCCAGGAAAGATGAAGAACCAACACTACTTGCAATGTCGGTTGTTGTTCCTGAGTGGCTTAACGAAATTCGAAGTGAGTATGCCAAGGATCCAGAAGTAACAACAATAATCAATAACCTTCCCAATAACTCAAAATTTGAGTGGAAGAATGATCTCCTATGGTATAAGGGAAGAATATATCTAAGTACAAATTCCAAGTTTAAGTTTAAGATACTCAAGGAATTACATGACTCACCGTCAGCTGGACACGTAGGATTCTTTAAGACTTACTAAAATGCACGTCAATCCTTCTTTTGGAAGGGAATGAATCGGGAAATTCAGAAGTATGTAGCAGAGTGTGACACATGTCAAAGGAATAAAAGCAAAAATATTACGACACCAGGATTACTTCACCCCTTAAACATTCCAAATCAGAAGTGGGAAGAAATCTCAATGGACTTTATCGAAGGATTACCAGTATCTGAAGGCAAGGACAAGATTTTCATAGTAGTCAACAGACTCACCAAATATGTTCACTTTATGGCAATAAAGAAGTCATACTCAGCAAAAGAAATCGCTGAAATATTTTGCAAAGATATATATAAGTTGCACGGTTTTCCAAAAGTCATTGTAAGTGATAGAGATGCCAAGTTCAAAGGTAATTTCTGGAAGGAATTGTTCAACCATGTAGGAACTTACTTAAATATGAGTTCCGCTTATCACCCGCAAACAGATGGCCAAACAGAAGTTTTCAATAAATGTTTGGAGGCCTACCTACGTTGCTACGCTACAGAAAAACAAAATAAATGGGCTCAATGGTTACACCTTGCTAAATGGTGGTATAACTCCACCTATCATACATCAGAAAAAATGACGCCATTTCAAGCCCTATATGGGTACGAACCCCCAAAATGGAAAGATCTAGCTATTTTCCAAACAAATCTACCTGTTGTTAAAGATCAACTAGAAGAAACCCAGAAAATCATCCAAATATTAAAAGAAAATCTAAATAATGCAAGGAATCGGATGAAGCAACAAGTAGACCGTAACCGAACCGAAAGAGAGTTTGAAGTTGGAGAATGGGTATTTGTTAAACTCCAACCATACAAACAATTATCCTTAAAACAAAAGGGAAAAAACAAATTGGCACCAAAGTTTTATGGACCTTATCAGATTAACAAAAAAATTAGCCAAGTTGCGTATGGTTTAAGCCTTCCAGAGACAAGTCGTGTTGACAACGTCTTCCACGTATCTTGCCTTAAAAGGGCACTAGGAAACAATCAAACAACACAAACAACACTTCCATCCCTTGATGATGAAGGAAGAGTCATTTTAGAACCAGAAGGTATTTTGTCTACTAGAGAAAGAAAGCTTCGATATCGTACTATCAAGGAATATCTGATCAAGTGGAAGGACTTGCCCGAAGAAGAAGCTTCTTGGGAGAATGAAGCATTTTGTCAACAACATTCGTCGTTACGTATGCTTTGAGGACAAAGCATTCTTCGAGAGGAAGGCAATGTTATGTAAAAATTAGTTAGATTAGGTTATTATTAAATATTAGTTAAATTAGATGAAAGGGCACGATCATAAGATCATGCCCTTTCCCCAAAGGGTGTTCCTGGCGGTATATAAGCCAGGCTCCCGCAATTGTAATATCATCATCTGTAATTTTCATCTTATTAATAAAATATTTATATATTAATTTCTGTGCATCTTAAGTTCTCTGTTCCATTGGATATGACTACTACTACATTGCCAAACTTAATGATGAACTTTGGTCTGAGTCAGTCAAATTAAGTCTTATGACCTCCTTCCTTGAGACTTGAAATTGTATCATATGCATGGTAGAGGAGGATACATTGCATGTTGTTTTCTTCATTAAGAATAACACTATATGATATTTACCATGGTAGATAGGTGCATATATGCATATTTTATTTTATGTTGGTTTTATGGATTTACATATAGCATGTGTAATCATGAGACGCTATGAAAGCATGTTGCATGTGTTTTCCATATATTATGTGTGCATGTGACAGGTCTACGGTAAACAAGAGATTGCTGGAGTTCTTGTGACCTCCCATTTGAGTAGCTTTTCCCACTGCTTCGAGAGATCACGTCCCAGTTGGAGCCAGATGTTACTCACCATTTTGTGGGTGATATCTGTAGGATAATTTTTTCTCCAAGATGGTCCTCAACTTGCAACCAATAACCCCGTGTAGCCATTAGCTAGCCCATTGTTCCATTTATCCGCCACTTTAGCCAGCCATGTGATCCCTTTCCCATCTTCCATGATCGTATGTTTGAAGGTGGGCCTCCCAAACCTAAAGGCATGCCTTGTCATTTGGAAATTAAGTATTTTAGTTTGCTTATTGTGGACGTTTATGGGAATGTATTAATGGGTGGATTTACAAGAAAGAATGGGCTAGGTCTATGATTTTTTCCCCTAGACCCATTTTAGGTATTAACCTTGGATTCTAGTCCCATGAGATCTATTTTACTGACCCTTTGGCACTAGGGATGGTATTTGATGGGAAACCCTGATTTTGGTTGCATGGTCCCGCTCCCCTATTCACTTATATTACCCTCTTTCCATTCATTATTACAGAATTATCATTTCTCCCACTGAGGTCCACATTTATCCACTGGGTCCAAATAGGGTTAGTATGTCCCTTCCCCTTGCCCACACCTTAGGTCATGGCTTGGAATGAAGCTCAGAGGTTGATGCAGCTAAAAATAAAGATAAAAGCATGTATGGCCACATTCAATAGGAAAGTGTACCACAAAATACAAAATATGGTCGAGACAAACACAATTAGCTCGTGGGAAAAAGCCAATGCATGAGCTCTATCCCATCATCATGGCCATCACCCTAGTTCCTACAAGTTCTATGAACCTCCTTCATCATATAGGAACCCATGATTGTCCCAACCCCTAGTGGGAAATGAATGCCCCATCTTAAAAGGGGGTATTCATTGCTATATCTTATACATCATGCTCTCACCTCTTGAGCCCCGAGTAGTTAATAAAAGGAAATCATAAAAAGGAAAAATGCATATAAAGAAGGGTGGAAAAATGAAGAGCGAGGCACCTCATGTATCATGATTTCTCCCTCCTATACATCATAAACCCAAGTGTGGGATTCCCTCTTATTAGCTACCCTTGTACCTTGCTTATAAAGCAAGCAAGCCTTATCCTTCTAACTCTTCTAGGAAAGGGATTATTAGGGTCACCCCATAAAATTTCATTAACTTATCCTTCATCAGTGACTCCATAATATACTGGGTCTCCTCCCATTAGTGAAATTCTGTAAATAGAAGGGAGCCTTAGCTAAGGTGATAGTGGGCTAAGTCTCCATTTGTTTCCCTTGGCCTAGCATTTTCCCTTTAGGGATCCCTTTTACGTCCCCTCCTAGTTTGAGAGGTAACTAACCCCATGGGAAATCAACTTTCCAAAATCATGTTGCATGCTAACGACCATCAACCAACTAAGGTACCAAATCAAATAGCATCCAATGAGCTGGCTAACATCCCCCATCAAATCCTATGTTGTGCATCCAAGGATGTTTCAAAGTATTGCAACTCATAGGAATTCCATAAGCCTCACAAGTGTTCTAGATACCATTCTAGGCCCTTATACAACTAAGGTACCAAAAATGACAACCTCCAACCAACGAACTCACATTCCCCATCATCCTGCACCCAAGTGTTGTATACCTTGCTATGCACTTGTTGTCCCTTGGGCTATGCTGCCACATTACAGGGTGTCTTACTCAACCAAATAGGAATTTTCTAGATCCTTGTGGCTTCAAGAATTTCCACTTCTCTGACGGGTCTTCCAGGTGCCATTACAGGCTCTCATTCGACAATAGTCTCCTTGCTTCCTTGGTTGTCTTCCAGAATGGATGAACAAGAATTCCCCCCTAGTCATCTACCAAAATGGATAAATGTGAATATTAATCATTCACAGTACCAACATGCCTCTTTTTATATGCATGCATATCTTATGTCACTTGGAACTTCTCCAAGCCACTTAATGGACTTTGGTCATTTTCATGTGCACTTTTATGATTATTAACTCATATGTGCCTCTTTTTACTCATCCATTGAGTCTCGGGCTCCCGTATTCATTTTGTGTTTTTGTTTTGTAGCCATTATATATTTTTGTTAGCATGGATGTGTTATATTAATTACATTTCTAGTCCTTCTAGCCTCAAAACACATATAAATATCAAAATGTGTGCACATGGGCATACCAACCCCAAACATAACACACTCATAGACATGGGCATGATGGTCCCCATGACACATCACACAGTTGTACCTTAACAAAATGACCCTCAAAATACGTCCTTGTCTCACTATCCTATTTAGTGTACTTTGTCTCAGCAACCTTATTTCACATCTAAATGCACTTTACATTCTGGGGGGTTATCATAACCATAATCGGCATCTCCATTTACGACCATACAAAACGCAATGGTCTCACTCAACATAAGAGAAAGGTTTACATTACATACAACATTCAAATTCATAAAATGAACGCATATCAACATTCAAGCAAGTCATGTTAGTTACTCAACACACTATTCATACTTATTCGATATGGAAGTACAAAAAAATTTACCCTTTTAGTGCATACAGATATAGAAATTCCAACATACCATTCAAACATGAAGTATTGAATAGCATTACATTTCACTAAAAGGATTCAATAAACTTATTTGTTCCACTTTAAGTTGTTAGTAACTAAATAAGGGACAATCATTATCCACCCAACTATAGGAATAACCACACTTCAAGTTTCTTGTAGTTGGCCACCCTAAGCCAAATTCAATGTATGATGGATGATTCTGATTTGAAATTGATCCAAGACAATTAATAAGGTATTATAGACTCATGTGCATGGATGTGTCTATGTTATTTTATGCAATGGATCGATAAGATTGCGAAATACACAGACACTGAAGCAGTTAAAGAAAACACAATAGGCAAACATATAAACACAACAAGTTTAATAAGGAGTTCACCCAATACTCCTGGGCTACGTCTCCTGGTCCAACCTTCAGTGGTGGCCTCTCTATTATGTTTCCAAAGCAGAGTTTTTACAACAATGAGCTCAATTTGAGTTTCACACAAAGATATAAATCAGCAAGACTGTACTTGGATCCCCCAAGTCCCTGGAGTACATAGACTCTCCTTACTAACTCTCGACCTCTATTGGTCATAGTAGTATGAGCCCAATCTGAGACTCATACATGACAGGCATTACAGAGGAGTGTGCTTGAACCTCTTAAGCCTTCTCTAGAGTGCACAAACTCTCTGACTCTCTCTGTCTCTATCTTAACTCTGGCTCGATGCTGCCTTTGCTTCTGCAAGTCAGCTCGGCTTCTTCTCTCTACTCTCTACTCTTAGATTTTTTCCTCTTAATTTTCTTGCTTCTTTCTCTATCAGTTCGCAGCTTTAAAGCCAATCTACTTTCTGACTGTTAATTTCCACTTCTCGGCTTTCTGGTTCCCCTGCCTCTGTGCATTCGAATTCCTCTATCCTGTGTCATCAGTCACTGTATAATGCCTCACAGGGAGGTGGCCACCTATTTTGTAACGGATGAGTGTTAGTTCTCATAGACATACCTAAAACGAGTTTCTTTACCATAAACTCCAATAATGCCCACAAAACATGATCTTCTGCCAACGCATCATCCATATCAAACTTCAAGTCCTATACAACTATGCTTGTTAACCTCATCAAATATGGTCATCCATCAGAATGCATCTCCGCAGTTGATCTGAAGCCTCCAAATCCTACAGTCATCATCCATATCGGGCAGATAAGTAACATGATGTTTATCCATCTGATGTGAGTGGTTTTCTCTCTCTTCCACTAGACACGTGGCAACCATTGTATGGTGTCATGCGGGACTTGGTTGAAACCACTTACCACTCGAATCCCTTCTGATATCCTATCGGTTTTTGTGGGACCCTGCTTCTGACATAATCATAATGATATCTGTTGCATTTTATGATTTTTCGAGTTCGCGTGCTTGCAGCCTTTCCTTCTTTGAGGGGTTTGCCCCATGATATGCGATTAGTGACTTGGCCCCTTGATTTGCTAATTTGTGATGGTGCTCATTACTATGGGCCAACAGTCTGCACACTTGACCGACGGTCCTCGTTGCTCCGCACTGATCACAAATTGCAAATGTTATGAGGATACCTCCAATAAGCTTGATCTTTATAAGACTTTGAAACTTTGGCATGATTTTTAAAGAGTTTCATGAAAACTTGGAGAGTGTTTTAGGATCCAACCTAGATCATGGCCTTCCCACTGAAAAAGCTTTTGGACCACCAAAATTTGGTTTTTAAGCATCAATCAAGTGAGGGTATAGATTCCTTACTTGCCTAGTTTTTGCTTGGTTTTGAACCTTTGAGTCCAATCTTGAGGTACTCAACATCCCCTCTGCGCATAGTTCTCACCTTCTTGTGCAGAACTATATCATCCTTCAATTCATTGAGATATTCAAGCAACAGATAATCAATAGAAGGCAATTGGTTTTCTCTTCGGGATCTTCAATCAATGAAGGTTCAAATAGTCTCAACTTTCTGCATTAACTACCGAATAGATGTGCATGTAAGCTGGAAAATCAAGGCGAAAAGTGTTCTCACCAATTTTCTCAAGTATCTTGAAAGGTCCATACCTTATTGGCTTCAGCTTCTTACCTTCACCTTGCATTCTGTCTTTGCTGATATACAACTAGACTTGATCACCAATTTGGAAACTATGATCAATTCGATGCTTATCATGCCTTGCCTTGTACTTGGCTTGGATCTTTTCCAACTATTCTTGTAGTGCCTGGTGAATCTCTTGGATTTGATCAATGAACTTGGTTGCCTTGTCCACATCACTATGTCCATTGACCGCTATGTCTCTAACAAAGACAAAATCCAAGGGAGACATTGGTGTGAAACCAAAACAGGTCTCAAAAGGAGATCTTTGTGTAGAAGAATGTTTAGCGCGGTTGTAAGCATGTTGCACATAACATAAATATTCATCCCAAAGCTTGGTATGCTTGCTGCAATAGCCTCTTAGCAACTGGATCACTGTCCTGTTGACCACTTCTATTTGGCCATCTGTTAGTGGATGAAAGGTTGTTCTCTTTTTCAGTCTGGTGTCCATCAATTCCTACAGACTTGACCAAAATTTCCCAATAAATCAGGAATCTCAATCAGATACAATGGAAGTGCGTAATCCAAAATGAACCCATACATGTTGAAAGAACAATTTTGCTATTTGTTCAACTGTAATATGCTTGTTACAGGTTATTAAAATACACATTTTGCTGAACCTATCCACAATAACATATAGATAGTCATGATCTTTTCTAGATTTAGGCAGTCCCCCAACAAAGTCCATGGAAACACTTTCCCAAGGATGAGAAGGAACTGCTAGTGGAGTATGCAAGCCTAATTTTCTATTGTTGGGCTTGCTTTAAGCACACATGGTACACCCTTACATATCTAGAAACTGTTTCATTCATTTTTGGCCAATAACAAAATATTTGTAGTTGTGCAACTATTTTACTTACACCAAAGTGACCTGATATTAGAGAACTGTGTGCTTCTCAAATTATCTTTACTCTTTCAGTTTGAGGGATGCATAACTTTCCAAAATGATACAAAATTTGGTCCTTAACATGATAATCCAATTCTTCTACTTGTTTACCACGACTTAAAATTGCATATACATCTTTAAAATCTATATCTTGAGCATACTGTTCAATGTAGCTTTCATGCAATACTGAATTATGCTTAAGTATAGTATATGCATTCATGATTGGTCTGGACAACATATCTGCAACTTTATTATGTATGCCCTTTTTATATCTAATGACAAGATGAAACTTTTGTAGAAAACCCATCCACCTATAGTGTCTTGATTGCTGCAACTTAGTTTGTGAGTGTAAATATTGAAGTGGTTGATGATCGGTATGCATAACTTTCTCTTTTCCCATTAAATAATGTTTCCACTTTTTCACACTTTGTACTAATGCATACAATTCTTTATCATATGTAGGATAATTAACTACTACAAAATTAAATGTCTCAGAATGATAACATATGGGTTTACTGTGCTGCATCAACACTACTCCCATGGCATAGCCACTAGCATCTATTTCAATCTCAAAGGGTCTTTGAAGATCGGGCAATGCTAGTACTGGTGCTGTACTAATCTTTTCTTTTAAGGTGTCAAAGGATTTCTGTTGTTTGCCTCCCCACTAAAACACATTATTCAATCTTGTTAAATCATGTAAGGGAGCTACAATCAGGGAAAAGTTAGCAATAAACTTTCTCCAATACTGTGCGGCTCCTAGGAAGCTTCTAACTTTTGTAGCAGATTTGGGTTTAGGCCAGTTTACAATGACTGCAACCATAGAGGGATCTATCTTCAATTCACCACCCCCTACAATATGACCCAGATAATTCAAATATTTTTTTCCAAATTCACATTTTGATAGCTTAACATAGAGATTTTCTCTTTTCAAAACATCTAGAGTCTGCTTTACATGCTTCAAATGTTCTTCCCATGTTTTACTAAATATAAGAATGTAATCTAAATATACAATGACAAAATCATCGATAAAAGGCCTGAGTACATCATTCATTACTCTCATGAAAATAGCAGGAGCATTAGTTAAGCCAAAAGGCATAACTAACCACTCATACAATCCTTGCTTTGTTTTGAAAGCAGTCTTCCATGCATCTTGCTCTGCAACTCTAACCTGATGGTAGCCACTATGCAAGTTCAACTTGGAAAAGTAAACAACTTCTTTGAATTGATCTAATAGATCATCTATGTGAGGAAGGGGATAACTATTTTTTATCGTTATCTTATTCAATTCTCAGTAATCCATACACATTCTCCATGAGCCATCTTTCTTTCTCACCAAGACAATTGGAGACCAACATGGTTATGTGCTAGGTCTTATGAACCCCTTCTCAAGTAGCTCCTGTACCTGCTTCTTGATTTCTACATTCTCTAAAGTGGACAACCTATACATTCCGATGTTAGGCAATGGAGCATCTTGTTGCAAATTAATATCATGTACTATTTCCTTTTTGGGTGGCAGACTTTTAGGTTCTTGAAATAGTATATCATATTCTAAAACAATTTTTTCTAAATCAACTTGTTGTTTAGCATTATAGCCCTCAAATATATTGGTTTTATCAGGTTTCTTTTCCTTTACAACCATTAGTAAAAGTGTTTGCATGAATTTACAATTCTTTTCATCTTCCCTGAGTTTATAAGAGTATAATTATTCTTGAGTTTATGAGCTCTTACCATATATTCGATTCCATCTTTAACGAGTTGATACTTATTTTCAGCTCTATAGAAAATGACTTTTCTATCATACAAGTAAGGACTTCCTAAAACAATTCCACATATATCCAAAGGAACTATATCTAACTCAACCTCATCTACAAATGCTGACCCAAAAGAACACCTAAGTTTACATTACCTAGTCACTTGTAGCTTTGCTTTATCACATAACAAACCCAATGGATATGGCTTCTTGTGAGGTGTGGTTAGTAATCCTAGCTTCTTTACAATTGCTTCAGAAATTAAGTTTACTTGTGAGACACTATCAAACAAAGTATCAATATTTTGATGCCTGGAAATAACTCTAATATGAAAAAGCTCATGTCTTTTCTTCTCATTTTCTTCATTATCAGTAGATTGTGTAGAATTACTAGTATATGCTTCATAATTTTTACCTTTTATACTTGTGGTTTTGATTGTTGTTTCATCCCCTGAGTTTGACCCCAAATCTTTTTGAATAGCTGTAACAGTCTTCTTCTTTTTTCCATCAAACTTCTTGGGTCTCAGCTTCGGATGCAGAATCTAGTAGTGTTCATCATCATGACCATCCTTCTTGCAGTGGGTACATGAAGGTTTGGTCTATTTTACATTATTTGTCTTCCTCTCTTTCCATTTCTACTTTCTCTTTTCCTTGTTCTTGCTTGCAGTGGGTTTTGATGATCCCCTAACTTCTAGGTTCACATTCTTGCCTCTAGCCTCTAGATGTGTAGCCTGAACATATACCTCATCTATGCTAGTGGGATTAAGCATGAGAATGGTGTGCTTTAAATAGTTGTGTAGACCACCTATATACTTCAGCAGAGTTTCAGGTGAGTCTAACAAAATTCCTAGAATCAAAGCTCTTTTTCTAAATTCTTGGGTGTAGCCTTGTACATTTTGCCCTTTTAATTGGCGAAGAGTTTTCCAACTCATCATAGCTTGCTGCATATAAGATAGTGGATAGAACTATTTTTTAATTGTAGAAACAAATTCACTCCAGACAGAAAGGATTTTACCATGCTTATTCATGTCAGCTTGCGTCCTACCTTCCCACCATACCAAGGTAGTGCCTCCAAGGCGTAGGCTAGCGAGCTGAATCTTACTTTTTTCTGAAATCAATGCTCTGCACCCTACAATATACATCAATCTATCTAATCCAATTATCCAACTTCTCTACATTCAACTGTCCATCATATATCGGCAAATCAAATTTAACATATAATTTAATTAAAGATGTTGTCTTTTTATTTTCAGAGCTATTAGGAGGTGTGGGAAGCTTTTCTTCTTTCCCTTTGCCTTTAGAATGGTCATGGAGGAGAGATTCTCCACTCCTTTATCTTGTTTTGAGTTTGATGAATCTTCATCTCTACCTTTCTTAAATTCTCTATACATGTCCTCTACCATGGATCTCATGGTCATGAAACTATCCATGAAATGGGAGTCTAATTCGAAGCGAGTTTCTTCTAATTTGAGCTTTTTCCTAGTTAGAATTCAACAAAAAAATCTATCACAAGCTTGCCTAACCTTAGCAACCTAGAGAATTATACCACTGGATCTAAAATTGATCTAAGACAATTAATAAGGTATTACAAAATCATGTGCATGGATGTGTTTATGTTATTTTTTTCAATGCATCAATAAGATTGTGAAATACACAGACACTGAATTAGTTAAATAAAACCCAACAGGAAAACATATAAACACAAGAAGTATGATAAAAAGTTCACCCAATACTCCTAGGCTATGTCTCCTAGTCTAGCCTTCAGTGGTGGCCTCTCTATTATGTTTTCAAAGAAGATTTTTTACCACTTAGGGAAACTTCAACCAAAGGTCAAATCAGGGTACTAATCATGAAATCCATTCTCCTTCACATGCAATAAATAAGAAACAAGAGTGATACCTCCCAGGCACCGAGTTTAGGCTAATATCACAACAAAAAATGGACACAAAATGCCTACACAACATAGAGTTAAATCCCTTCACTACTCCTTATAGTCCCTTGATGCTTCTCCTTATTTTCAATGATTCACATGCATAAAATACCCAAATATTTAGTTCCTCCTAGTCTACCTAATTCAATCTGAGGGCCTTCTCTCTGGCTTCCTTGGCTAACATAATTTAAGCCTGGAATCTACAATATAACTTCCACATAGAGGCTTCCGAGTTTCTTGCTCATAATGGCTCACAAATTACTACACTTTATGGAAAGTGATGGGTTCAAAGTTCACACACAATCACCTATGGTCTAGATTTATGCAAGAATGAAATGAATTATAGATTTAAACAGAGACAAAGAGATACAACATAAACTAAAATTTAATTAATTGATAATAAAATAATAAAATTGTGTACATGTATAATGGAAATAAACTAGCTCAGGCGATGGTAGCTTATCTCTAAGAATATATGTGGCAACTACATGCCTCTGTACTATGTTACAATGAGTCTCACGTGTGTTTTTATTACTAAGAAACAAGGGAAAACCCCAAAAATACAAAAATCTAACCCTAGGAGATGAAGGCCCAAATTATTTTGGGCCCTGTTGGGGTTACTTGGTACACCAACTTCCCAAGGTTATAACTTTGGGATACGATCTTTGTTTGATGTGTATGATACCTCCTTAAAAATATCTATTTGAGGATTACAAATTCTAACTACAAACTCATGTCGTACGTGATTTTCAAAAAAACATCATTTAGGGCCTCAAAACAAGTCTGAAAGTTTAAGACTCGAAAAAGCAGCCAAAAATAATAAGTTGTGCTACAAGTAAGGAAACTGAAAGAAATAGTGTTGGGGGTCCAAGTGGAATAGGCATGTCTCCACCAATATCCACCTACATCAACTCACCATCTCCCTAACTATTGACCTCCAAATTCATTACAAATGGCTATACTCACTTGCACACACAAAGTGTCCTCATAACACTGAAAATTATCTCCCTTGCTTAGCACTACTTGTTGAGCAGATTGACAATTGATTGTCAATGATGTCAAGTCCATTCATTGATGTCTAGGATAGGGGGATTTTGGTCATTCATGTGTAGCCTATATTTAAAGGCATTTTTTTTCTATATATTTTTTTATAAAAATATTTTAATCGCGCTTTGTTGAATAGTCTTCTCGAAGACCTTTCCAAAAATATAAGGCACTTGATATATCTCCCAAGGAATGCAAAGAAAATTAAGGATATATTCATTTAGTTCAAGCAAGGTTCTAGTAAAGTGATGGTTCTGGTGTGGGCCCATTTCTTATTGGATTGGTGCCAAAGTGATGGAATAGAAGCTCAACAATAAGTTGTTAATACGAACCCTTCATTAGAGTGAGGTAGGTTAAAGTGATTAGGAGCTTGTTGAACTATCGAGTATTATCAAAGCACAAACAATCAAAAGAGTGAAAATTAGTGGTCACAGAGAACTTGGTCACAACACTTGGTCACCAAGCACTTAAGTTCAACACATTAGTTCTTATTGGACCACCGAGTTCATTTTACATGAAAAAAGTAGCAATAGATTATGGGCGGTGGAGTGACAGGCCTAAATGGTGTCACTAGCCACGTAGACAGGACATGGATGTCATGTAGGAGTGTAACATCCTCCTTCCACATTTATCCAAGTTAACTAATCTGTTGCGGTAAACATGTGATGAGAGGCTACTATGATCTGATTCAAATCCCAATGTACAGTTAAGGAAGAGGAATCAACAAAATACAACCAATCTGACCTTCTACACATGTTACAAAACCTTTAAGAGACAACCAACCCTTCCAAGTGACCAATCCCTAAGGTAACTTGACATTTTACTGACCTAGAGTTGCATTCTCTCCCATGACATGGGCATTCATGTGACTGGGACCCTCTAGTCACTCCCAAAGTAAGGGCATGCCAGTGAGTGGGGTATTTTTCAACTAGTTTTGAGCCTGTGACCCCAAATTCTATGTCACCTTTTCAGGGTCAATACTTAGGCCACTACATAGAACTTCATGAAACTTATAGATATGAAAAGTAACATTGAAGCAATGATACTAATGCAAATGCTTGAAAAAATACTTGACTGGACCCCTACTATCCATGACAAGCATTTCGTTAAACATGTAAAAAATAATATGCATTCTATAGGTCATAAAAATAGATCTGAGCATAGGGGTCTCATACTTATCTAAGAATCACTAAGAAACATTGGTTCCTTATCAAATTAGCTTCATTATAATATATTAGATCACATATTCATTTTTCATCCATTTACAAATAAAAAAAAATTGATATCCATACATCATCAGTGTCATAAAATATACTCATAACCAGCATATAAACAACAAAAATAACAAGAATATAATAGCCACAAATTCCACATATAAGCTAGTATATTTACACATGAAATACTAAGGAGAAGAAACTACTATTAATGAATGAAAAATACAACCAAGTTTGGGACTTTAGCGAACCACCCAACCATAGATTGGCTAAACTAAATCTTTCTTTTAGCCAACCACCCCCATGCCATATCCAAGCATGATTGTGGGTCTCATAACCAAAATCAACCAGGGCTTCTCGAGGCTACACCATCTCACCCTCATCAATAGAACTAGCCTTTACCATAATGCCCACCGAAGCACCAAGCCCTAAATAAGCATGGATGCCACCAGATTTATCCACCTACACCGTGAGGAATTTTCCTATCTCCTAGTCTCTATAATTTACTGCAATCCCCACCAGATCACTCGGTTTAAACGTGACTCCACCATCCAGGATTTACCATATATCCTACCATTCATTCACAAGCATTCCTAGGCCTGACCAAGGGAACCCACCTCTAGGATTTACCATATATCCTGCCATTCACCGGTCGAGAATTACTAGACCCACCGACGTAACACAAACTTCATCTTTACTGCAACCCACAGTTTGGTTCAAAGGTTACTAGGCTAAGGATTTACCACAGCACACAGTCTGATTTAGGGATCACTAGGCCATGTGTTCTTTCTTTCAGAGGCCACCTCACTCAATTTTGAATCCATCTGGAAATCCAACTCAACCAAAACATGAGAACCCCATCAAACCATGGATATTCAGAAATGGCAAGGCAAGGTTGAAGAAAATTGTCACACCTAGAAAAACCCATGCCCATGAAAACAAGAGAACCAAATACACACATGCATATACCATGCATTCCAACTCTAACAAGGAAATCACACATGCAAATTGATACCTGTAAATAATCCCAATGTAAACAGTTGACCATGCTCTTCCTTTCTTGATCTTTACTCCCTCTTGCCTTCTTTTCTTTTCTTGATCCAATGCTGAAGTGTTCCAAGAAAACTCTAAGTGTCCAAGAGGTGAGAGAGAGAATAGAGGGAGAGCTCCAAAACTGAACTGACAAAAGGTACCGACTGATCCCAAAAATCTTTTTTATTAATGGGGCCTTTATTTTCTTCATTTTCCATTATTTTCCTTCATTTTCCTCCTCACATGCAACCTATGACCTTTCACCTTCCTTTTCTTCTAATTTCCATCATTTTCATAAATAAAATGCTAGTAAATGCCTCATGCCTTTCAAAATACTTTGCCATTGCCTTTGCAAATTTCCTTATCCATAATAAACCAAATAAACACCCACACTAGGATGTGTTTCCCAAAAATCAACTTGGAATAAGTGTCCCATAACCATGGTTATTATATTTTCTTTATTAACTTTATTTACATGAAATGTTCACAAGGATTGTTACAAAACCCTCTAATTTAGGTGGATATTGGTGGCCACCCACCTATTCCACTTATACCTCTAGTTAGTTTCATTTGTTTCCTTGTTTATTTCAACACTTACATTTTTTAGAATTTTTTAGGTCCTGTACTCCCAAAGTAGTTTTGACCCCCTAAATGACATTTTTTTGAGGTTCGTCTGTTTCTAGGAAAACTAGTGTCTTTTCTATCAACTAGTCCTCTAGGTTTGGTAGCTACCCTAGAAAAAACAATTCAAAGTAATTCAACGATTTCTTCTATGCACAATAGATAAGAGAAAGATGAGTGGACCAACCTAGAACTTCCGCTTAATCCTTTGCTCGATCCTTCTCCCCCTGGACAGAGCTTGCAACTCCTCTCCATACTTATCTCACTTGAAGAGTACCTGTAGAAACACAGTAGCAAAGAACCATCAAAGAATCTTGATCTATTGTAACATAAACAATACAGAATCAGATGTATAATGAACAAACAAAGGCATTCACAAATAATAACATTCACAAGTGCACATCATATGGAAGAAAACTTGAAGAACTTTATTAAATAGAAGGGAGAATTACAACCTAGTTGTCTAATCCAGCATCATCCTCCCAGCATCAATCCCTCTTCATCTCATGAAATAGCAATATCACACCAACAATACAATGCTCTTATCTCAAATACAAACTATCAGCACTTCCTTGCAATTCACAATATTCTAGCCTTTGGATCTCTTAGATGAGGGATCCATTTATATATGTGTGTAAGGGTGTGAGTCATCTCTGGGGTTTTGATTAGTGTCATTCCACTTGTTACAATTTATTCCACTTGTTACGATTGGTTCCACTTGGATCTTTCTTGGATCTCTTACTCATCCCTGGGCGAATTCGAAGAGGCAAGTGTCATAAGAGAAGTTTCTAGAAGATTCCATGAGCATCCACTTAGAAAACTGTCTCAGACATTTGTCCATCCTCACCCATTGCACCATATAGAAGCCCTAATTAGTATGCATTGCACCTGGCTAGTGTAGAAGTCAGTATGCATCGCACCCTAATAGTGGAGCAGTCAGTATGGTCCAGGTTAGGCCAATTTTGGATGGTTTCTTAGGTGGAACTTTTGGGGAATGATGTAATCAAATGGCCATGTTATTTTAGGGTGTGAAGCAAATCTTTTAGGGGTTGAAGAGCCCTAGTTTATTGACATATAATATTCGGGTTTAAATGCCCAAATATGTCTATAACAGTTGCCCCCTAAAGCATGAAGTCGTAAATCTTGATGTTGGGTGAAATGCTTTATCATGAGGATCCGAGGTTTTGTACTGGAAGGTGACCTATATAAGATACAATACAATATATCATCATAGTATAAATTTCATGATCTAGCTGAGGTAGGCATTCCCATGCTTAGCTTTATAAATTCATTTCATGTACGTGGAACAGATAGTTGTTTGCAGTCGCAAACTGGTGATTCTTCAAATGTAGAGTCATCATCCTTGGCTCGGATGACCATCTGTGAAACTTCTTATGTACATTCGACGTCTTTATATCCCTGAATATATCGTAGTCTAGATGGATGAAACTAGATCTGGGGTCTTCAAACTCATTCAATCTTTGCCCAATGTACAAGTCAATCCATGTGAAGAGATGTTCTGAAGTCAAACATGGAAAGACATCGCCTGATTACCAGCCAATAATGTGAGTTGTTAACAGGCATGAGAGGAATCACCGATAATGATAATGACCCTCAAGGTACTAAAGTACAATTCACATGGTGTGAATTTATAATCCAACGTCGAACACCACGCAAAATGTTTCGGTCGAAGGCCATTGATGTCAACCTATCGCCAGAAGTGAGAAACTTACCATTGAGGCATGCAAGCTTCAAAGCATTGAAAGGGGTGTTTCTAAGTCAACTTCTTGGATAAAGAGCTGATGTTAACAAGAAGTGACTCATCGTAGGAGGGCCTTGATGTATCCCACATCTACGACATGAAATGAAGCAAATGATTTTTGGAGGTGAAAACGATCTGACGACACAACATTCAGGAATGACGGTCATGAAAAGATGAAGGTTGAAGGTATTGCAGTGGATGAGGCATTAACTGGATTGTGGTTTCTCAGCTGAATGACTTCTCTTGAACATGTTGGTAACACTGAGATGGATTGGTAGCATTAACCCCAGAATATGGATGGTGTGGAAGACCAATGGTTATATGATCGGTGAGCGAAATAACCCAACCCGACTCAATAATGGTGATGGAGTGAAAGTGTCATGTTCAAGAGCGACCCACTACTATAAATTTCTTCAAGTTTCTTCCCTTTTTCCCCAGTCATTGTTGACCAATACCTCTTTATTTTTTTCAAGCTTGAGGAGGATAACATACGCTTGTTCTATAATTTGCCCTTCGGGCAAACCTGTCACTATGTTTTAATGAGTCTAGCGATAGTGAAACTTGATCTTGTCTAGAATGGACAAGTTTGTCGCTATTGTTTTAACGAGTTAAACGACAAGGATAACTCAGTCCTTTTCATGTTTAGAGACTTTGAAAAGGGACAAAAAGAAGACTCTAGAAGTTCTTTTTCGTAGAATAATCCCTTAAGTCCGAAAAAGGATAAAATAATACAAAAGAGATGACTTTTTTGATCACTTTAATGAGCCGAAAAAGACAAGCGCTCACACTTTTTCATAGGATAATCCCTCGGGTCCGAAAAAGTATAAAATTATACAAGAGGGGTGACATTTCCAAGCACTTTAACGAGCTAGAAAGGCCAATTGCTTGACAATCTTTTCATATTTAATGAGTCTGAAAAGGTTTTAAAGGAGACTCTATTTGAGGAACGAGTGGTGTCTAGGGTAGCAATTGGTTCTGAGTAATCTTGGAACTTCTCAAAACATGGTGAATCCTGTGAAGAGACTGGCTAACAAGACCACTCATCACAACTGTTCCTCAAAAAGGGTAAACAACAAAGTGGAAGCGTATGATTGGCCAAAAGAATGGAGGTGATGGGAGGTACACAACAAAGTTTCAAAAGGTTGATGGAATGGCAATCACAAAAGTTAATTACTCCAAGTGGGTTCATTTTTTAATGAGCTTAAACCATGGGGGAACTATGCTTAGTGTCAATTTCATTTTTACACAAGGTTGAAATGACAAAATTATGCTTGAATTGGTGGTAAAAGATGTTCAATTCACTGTTTAGCACATCAGATTCTTTTGTCAGTCATTCAACCTACTCAATCACTCCATCAAATTGATTTGAAATACATACATACATACACACACACACACATATATATATATATCTATATATATATATATATATATATATATATATATATATATATATATATATAATATTATATATACATATATATATATATATATATATATATATATGTGTTTGTGTGTGTGTGTACGAAAAATGAACTAAAACTAACATTTTAATTGAAGTACATGAATAGTAAACATAAAAGTAGTTTTACCTTTCACTTTCATCATTTCATTTCAAATTTGTGATTTTGGAGCTCTGGAGCGGTTTTCCCACTCAAATTTCACCTGATGATTTCGGGAGATCCAGTGGACTATTCTCTACACTGTCAGGACCAGGTAGGAGCTAACCCTAAGTTCTTAATTTTCATTCCATATTTCCTTGATTCTGAGCAAGTTTTTTCACATTTCTGGGCCCTTGGGGTTTGAAGATCTCATTCCCCAATAATCGCACCTAGCCAGTATCAAAAGGTGTGATTCATACTGAGCTACCAATTGTCTAGTCAATATGCATCCCACCTTTCTCAAAGGCAAGGTGAAATGGGCATAGAAGGGCATCTTTACACAGTGGTTTTTCATCAAAGTTTTGCCTGTTTTTGCTCAAATTTGGATCCTAACTCATCTTTTGTTTACATTTCATATTTTTGTTGGATCAAGATGGTTGTCACATGCAATGAATGCAAACATGAAGAAGAGGACATGACTACTTTACATGACTTGGGAACAGTTATTGCATTAAGAAACTATGGTTTGCTGAAGTTCTTCCACATATCCAGCATGAGGCAACATATCAGTTTTTTGCAGTATTTTCTCAATGCTTGGGATCTGATTGACCAGGTATTCTAGATTAGAGGTAAATCTACTCCATTGATAGTCGAGGACATCTACTTTCTAATGGGATTGTCGAGGCATGGTGCCCCTCTTTCACTTTTAGGATTCGCTCGTGGGGGTGAATCCGTGAAATATTACGTTCGTCAGTTTTGCAGGGATGGATCTCAGCTCAGTAGAGATGGCAAGATCAATATCTAAGATTTCACTAATCGTCCCTTGAGGACCATTTTATTTACCTTTGATAGATTGGCTGGCAGTGTGGCCCTTCATTTGGCTAACAGATCTTACCTGCAATATGCCCTGGAATACCTGGAACCGAAGGTGTTCAACTGGTGCGAGGCGGTCCTTCCTGTCATCAAAGAACAAATCTCCAAAGTAAAGAATGGAAGAACCAAGAATTTTGGCTATGGTTCCATATTGACTACTTTTGCTTTGGAGAGGATTCCACTAATGCAGCCTCAGAACATTTCATTGGGATTGTCAGCACCGAGGGAACCACGGATGCAGAGATGGGTTGATATTATGGCCAGACATGCCAGTCAGTCACAGGTTTCCTTCTCTAATGCATTTTTCAAGTGGTTCAACTGTCAGGAGATGGTGTTTGTGGAGTATCCATACATCGGGATGGATTTTTGAGGTGACCCAGATTTGGCATTACCAGTTAGTGAGCAGTGGAGTGTTATAGGTAAAATAATTCGACCACATATTTGTTTATTAGTTTTATAATGTTTTGTGTTTTTTAATGTTACCAAGACTCATCAAACTTATATGTGCATGCAGATATTGGACCAATGCGACCAGTGGCACGCCCACGGGTGGCAGATGATGCTCCAGTAGGAGAGGTTGTAGGGAGGGTCTTCCTTCAGGATCTGGACATATCGAAGACCCTGGTAGTGTTGCACAATTAGATCGATGGCCTCACTCTCGGTATTTAGGATGTCAAGACCAATAAGTTACCTTTGAGGTTACAGTGCCATACTACTGGCATGTCGAGTTGATGGACTAGGCTCCTACACATGATCACATAGGCCGTGACATGTTATTACCAGCATCGTTAGTCTAATATGCTTTTCTAAAATCATTTTGAGTTTCTTGGTCAGATGACTGATTTTTTCTTGGACACGAAACATTTTGTAAAAAACTATAAACAACTATATATTTTTTATTTTCAGAGTTTTATTTTGGTTAAGTTATGCAATCCTGATGCAAATGTTGATATAAAATTCTTTCATTACAAATGTTGTAAATGTCTATCTAACACATAGTTTGCTAATGAATCAGTCAATGTGTTTAAGTTTCTGGAAATGTGTTGATATTGAATGGAATCAAACTGTCTTTCCAAAATCCTGACTCTTAGGAACATGTGATAAATAGCCAAGTTCTGAACGGAATAAACACTAGTAAGATGTAGAATGATGAGTTGTGAATCTATTCTGACAACGAGTTGGCGTATGCCATGTGAAATGGAATCAGAGAGAAATTCAACCAACATGCTATACTCAGCGATGTTGTTCATCGATCAACCAATACATATCCCCCTGAAACTCACTAACTCACCACTTGGAGTGAAAATGGCCTAGGCTACAAAAGATAGGTTCTACGTACTACGACTAGCTCTGTCAGCATACCCAACAAATGGTTCCAAAAAATCTGACATCTGCAACAAATGCAAAGTGGATTACCTAACCAAAATGACAACTCTAGAAGAAAAATAAAAATGCAATAAAGCATATATACAAAGCTTACTATACTTAAAAAAGCATAGTAACATTTAAGATACAACCAGTTTCGGGGTTGCAATAGTGGAATCCCATCATAATCGACCAGCTTGTAGGCTCCTTTTGTCAATACTTGTTTAACAATGTAGGGGCCCATCCATAATGGTTTGAATTTACCTGCTCCTAATTTGTCTGAGTCTTGATCGTAAAGCAAGACCAGGTCACCTTTTGAGAAGACATGAGGCTTAACATTTTTGTCATATTGTACCTTGACACGTTTCTTATGTGCTTCGTTAGCTAGTGCGGTGTCATGATGGGTTTCATCCAAGTGGATTAGTTCCAAGAAACGAGCCTCTTCTTCTGAAGTTTCGGGAAGCAGATCAATTGCAAGCTTGAGGGATGAGATTTCGTACTGAATTGGTAAGATAGCTTCTAGACCATACACCAATTGAAAGGGCATGGATATGATCGCATTTCTCACTGAAGTCCTATATGCCCATAGAGCTGAGTATAGGATTAAATGCTAATTCCGTTTGTGGATTCCAATCATTCTTTGCAGCATGTGCTAAAGGACTTTGTTGATTGCTTCAACTTGTCCGTTATCCTACAGATAATATGGAGTAGAACTATCGTGGGACAGTCCTAATTTGGCAGTCAATTCGATCATCATGTGATTGCGAAAATGTGACCCATGATCTGTGACTATAGCCTGTGGTACACCAATTCTACAAACTACATGGTTAAAAAAGAAAAGAGCAGCCATTTCACCATTGTTGTTTAATGTAGGCATTACCTCGGCCCATTTTATAAAATAGGCAACAACGACTATAATATACCCATTGTTACACAAAAATATCGTCACCTTGATTATTTGCAGTTAGTATGGGTCTATCACCACCTATACCAGCCTCCTAAGCAAGTATCAGACCTCAGCTCTTCAAAATAAGCTTTGGAAATGAGAGAAAGACATCAAAAAGAAATGTAACTCAAGTTCCGCACTTTCTCTCACTTTTGCCTGCGGGCCCGCACCCTTTGTTCAGAGTACCTGCGTACTCATATGCTCTGTATGTAAAGGGGAGGGTGTGTACCCCTGTGAAAGTCAAAAGGCGCAATTTTTATCTTAAAAAACTCACTTTGGGTTAATTCTAGATGTTTCTAGAAGGAATTTTGACGTGGATTGTTCGCTCCAAAGTGGTTCATGCATCCCAAAAGAGAAGGAGCTAATCCCTTGTTAGGAGGAGCTATCCCTTTGAAGGAGGATTCTATCCCTTTGAAGGAGGACCTAGTAACTTCCCTCCATTGCACTATAAATTGAGGCATTGGGTTAGTGGCTAGGGAGGTTAGAAGCTGAACATTTTTTAAGGTAAATGCTGGTGAAATCAAGACTTTCTATTTGAGCTTAAGAGGAGAGATCACATACCTTTCTGGCTTCATTGGGGAGTGAGTGAAGCTTGTCAAAGTAGAGAAGACTTCTTGTTGGACCCTAGGAGGAGCTTGTACAACGTCAAGGCAAAGGTTGTAAAGTTATTCTTCTTTTGAATTAATACAATCAGACTCATTTTTCTCAACAAGTATCTCATGTTATTTGTTTCATGGACTCCTTCACTTTCATGTTAAATATGTTTTATGATATTGGCTTTTCAGGTGCTATTTAATTTGTTTGCCTTGTTTGTGTTTTCAGGTTCGCGACAAAGGAACTCATTTGGATCAAAGAAGTGAGGGCATCCCCAAACTTGCATTGGACATAAGGTAGGCCTTAAACACACTTGTTTGCCATTATTTATAAACGCACATTTAGAGAAAGATAGTGTCTGGTTGGTTTGCTGGTCATTAGGTCTTCTTTAGATTCTAGGAAGGTCTATCTTGTCCACAAGATCGACTCATTCCGTGTGACAAAATGGCGACTCCACTGGGGAACTTGATTGTTTTCCTTGTTTTCACTTTGACCTGAGAAACTGTGTTTTCATTTCTGTTTTTGGCTTGTTGTGTGTGGAATTAGGTAGATTTAGTAGATCTTGGATTATTTTTTGTTTTTCATACTTTTGGGAGAGGACCGCACCCTCGGCTTGCGACACAGTGTGGACCTATCCGCACTTTTGCTTTTCACATAGAGCAGTACCGCAGCTGTGTGAACTGTGGGCCTGCAGACCCTGTCAAAATTTTGAAAAACTTAAGATTTTCTCTTTCAATCAACTTAGGATTTGTTTATGTGTTTTTAGCCTCTACCCAGATCTGCACGTGACTTGTCAGGAACTTTTCTTAGGTTAATTCCATTGGCATTCCTGTTTAAGCTTTTATCAATTGGGTGTTTTGAGTCTCTTTTTTGAGAAATTCTTAATTTGATTTAATTTGGTCATTACTTGGAGGTTTGTCTCAATCTTTTCACAATTTTGCATCTTTTTGCTTTTGTTTTTGCAAAAAAAATTCTCCCTCATTCGCCGGGGGGGGGGGCTAAATTGTGTATGAGTGTTAATCGCCTTTGAGTGTTTTTATTTTTTGATCTTTGGAACTCTCACCCAATTTTCTCGACTTGCACTTGATTGGTTCTTAGATTACATTAGAATCATCTTGTGTTTGAGAATTCTCTTGCATAGATCACATTTGCATAATTAGAATTCTCGTTTTCAGAATATGAATGAAAAATGTGCATAGATTACATTTGCATACTTTTCAAGTGAATTGTGCATAGATTACAATTGCATAGTTTACATTCTGAAAAATCAATTGTAGATTTAGATCATCTATCTTTGATTTGAATTTACATATTTTTATGCTTGTTTTTAACACACAAAAATAAAAATAAAAAAAATGTTTTGGAATTGATTTTCATTAGTTTTTCTTGATGAAATTAGTGCATTAGAGAATTTGTTATATTTTCTCTTAGTGATCAATTTTTTGCATTGTTGGAAGTGAATGGAAATTCTCTCCTTACTTTGGTTATAATTCATCAAATTGAAAAGATTACATTATCATATTCGATTGCATTTAGTTTTGGGTCGGGTCATAACACCATTGGTTTCATATCCATTTACCCTTTTGGATAATAACAACCTAAATAACACAACACTTAATTAAAATTCATCTAGTAATTTTTACATTTTTAGGGCTCTTTCCACCAATCTAGCTTAGGCTAGTGTCTTGGAATAGGTTTTAGTTAACTCTCCAAGACAGTAAAACAAAAAAGTAGTTGTATCTTGCGGTAGGAGATAAATTCCAATTGTTACATCTATGCTCTGGGAAAGCTCCTATTAAAGGAGAAGCATGAGATCATATCTGAACCAGTGTGGGAATCAATCCTTCCTCACTGGGAACGATAGCAGATATACACGTATTAAAAATGGTAAACCTCGGATTAACCATTGTCGAGGAGCCTGGGGTCACTTGTTGGTAAACCTTGGATTATTTCAAGGAGCCTTCAAGGGGATTGAGCTCTATTACTCTGCCCTTGCGTGTGTATCGGATTGTAGACTATTCCCCCAGGTATATTTGTTTCTATTGGTAACCATAGTGACCATATTCTATAGGATTCTTCCTAAGGTGACGGTGGAGGGAAGATCCCACTATACCTGGAGCAGACTTCGGCTAGACTCACTTGGATTTTCTGGGGGGTTCTCTTCACTCGAGATGGTTTAGTGGAGAAACTTGTGCCAGTCTATTCATTAAGCAGGTTGTCAGGGTAACTGTTCCAACCGATATTTTTGTATTGAATTCTGCGACGTTGGATTTCATCACCAACTAGTGTCTTCGGTACGGAAAGTTATTGTTTCTGTGTGGTTTGACTCCTAGATTTGATAGTGTGTGTTAATTTGTCTATTTTTACTTTTAGAGACCATAGGTGTGAATTGTGAATTGTTAATTTTAGTTTTAAATTGTTAATAAAATTCACTGAAATTGAATATAATGGCAAATGTTCCGGAATTTACCAACCAAGGAACCCCTCTTAACGAGGATCCTAGTACTTTTCCTTACTTTGGAAATGTTGGTCCTCCTTACATGGCTACTTTGTCATTACCTAGATTTAATATAGGTTTACCGATATGGTTATTTTAAACTTCGTTGGCCCCAAATACTCCAATTGTTCCACCTCAACCGAATTCTTCACCTCAACAGAGTTCACCATCTCAACATCACCAACCTTTTGTTGACCCTTTACCTTCTTTGCCTAATTTTTCTTCCTCCATTTCTTCCTCTTCGCTTGGTAAAAGCCTCGATGTTAGCAACTAGGTGGGCTAAGAAGAAGAAGAAAGGAAAGAAGAAGAAGAAGAAGAAGAAGCAAGATAAGAAAGAAGTCAACCAACCAACCACGGCTTTAAGTGTTAGTTGTGTTGAGGAAAACTCCGACATGCATCGTAAACCCAAATATCCTTGCAGGATTTGTAAGGGTGACCACTTCCTTATCAATTGTCCTGGTATTCCAAAGGTCTTGGAAGTATGGTCAGAAAAATCTCATCAACTTTCCATTGATCCATCAACCAGTGATAGTCAAGTTCTTGGGAAAAGGGGTAAAGTTAGGTTTCCTTGTAAGTTATGCGAAGGGAGTCATCAAACTCACATTTGCCCTCACATAGATGAAGCCTCAAAATTGTTGGAAAACCTTACTGTTCCACAACAAGAATTTCCAACTGGTTACCTTAAACTTTCTCCCAACCTACCATCAACTGACGGAGTGATTGATCTAATTTCAAGTACAATCGATCACACTCTTCCATTGGAGAGTAAAACTCATGTCACTCAGGTTGATGATCCATTAGTTGATCAAGTGGTCGATTCAATTTCACATTCGATTGATCCCACTTTCCCTTTAGAGAGTGAACTTCATACCACTCAGGTTCTTTTTGTTACATCAGATTCCTCTATGCCGGGGGGCATTTCTACAGAACCCCCTCCAAGTACTGAGGTCTTTTCCTTTGATTGGAACAGACTGATAGAACCTCGTCTTCCTTCCTCCATCCCTTTCCAAAACATTGTCAAGGATGGTGGTAGGGACATGCATCACACATAGGTAGATGAAGGTGCTTCTGTTAGTATTTTATCCTCAACTGCTTGGAACGCTTTGGGTTCCCCTCAACTTGTGCCTATTACGCAGAATCTGAAAGCTTTTAACAGAACCATTAGTGAACCTTTAGGGATCCTTCCTAAGTTTTCTATTACCTTGGAAGGTAAAATTGTCTGTCTTGATCTTATGGTAGTTCGAGGTCCCTTGGATTTCAATTTACTCCTTGGGTGAGACTATGTTTATGCAATGAAATCTGTCGTATCAAAACTCTTTTGCGTGATGTCTTTCCCTCACAATGGAAATATTGTGACTGTAGACCAGATTTCGTTCCCTAGTCTTGTTTCAACTACCAATAATATGACAACCCTAAATGTTCTTGATTCTAAAGTGGTCTCTACCCCGCCACGAGTTAATTATGTGGCAACTGGTCCCATGTTTTCAGTTACCGATGTAAGTGAGCCTCTCACTGTTTGTTCATCTTCCTCTGATTTAGATCCGGTAATTGACATGGAAAACTCTATGGGATTACCTTAACATGATGTTCTTATCCCTTTTGAGTCCCTTGACATGTGTTCCTTCCAGAGAACTATTCTTCCTTCTGATGAAGACCTCTTAGAAGCCATGATCAAGTTGTTTCCATTGACATGTCTTTCTTCCAGTTGGAAGCCATGATCAGTGAGCGCGAGGAAAGTTTTTTCCTGTATCAACCTCGTTAAAAAATGAAACAGTTTGTCCTGAGGACAGTTCTTTTCCTGAGTCAACCTCGTTAAAAATGAATGAGTTAGTCTCGAGGAAAGTTCTTGTTACTGAGTCAACCTCGTTAAAAAATGAATCAGGTTCGAGGATAGTTCCTTGTCTTGTGTCAACCTCGTTAAAAAATGAAACAAGGATAGGTTATATAGGTAGATCGTAGAGAGTAGTCATGAGCATAGTTCCTTGTCTTGTGTCAAGCTCATTAAAAAATGAATCAAGGATTTTAGAGTATAGTTCCTTTTTAGGTAGATTGTAGAGAGTAGTTATGAGCATAGTTCCTTATCTTGTGTCAAGCTCGTTTAAAAAATGAAACAAGGGTTTTGAGGATAGTTCTTTTCCTGTGTCAACCGCACTAAAAAATGAACCAACTCCCATGAGTCTTTCCAAGAATTCGAAAGTAAACCTTCATTTCATCCACCTGGTTGAATGCAATGAAGCTTGGGGGGCATGTACCTTGATTTGCGTCATTATGCTG
>APFE031027791.1:0-22505 GCA_000404065.3 Pinus taeda | reverse complement strand
ATATATATATATATATATATATTAATTTCTTATTATTATGGGTTATTATGATAAAAGTGATTGCATTTGAAATATTGCAAGGTTAATAACTACTTTGTGCCCCAAAAAAAATGGTACTGCAGAAAATCTAATTTGGGCACTTCTAGCAGGATAACCATATTCTGACATAGATGCTATTATAGCAATGAGAGAATGAGATAAAAGTGCAAGAAGAAGAGGAGTGAATCCAAGCATGGCACTACCCATTTGTTGCTCCAGCTGCATTCCTTTGCAAATTAGGGACACTATTTTATAAGTGAAATGGGTGTGGTTCATGTGATAGAATGATGTCTCGACAAATTTCATCAAACTCATTTCTTGATTAATCAATCAATCAATCAATAACAGAAAAAATATTTCAGCGATTGATGGATTTAGCATGGGAATCACGTCATTGATATTGGTGGTGGAAATCATAACAAGAACAAGTAATTATAATTACCTTGATTTTAACTTGGGGGGATTTGTTCATTATTGTTTTAGGCCATCAACAAAATATTAACCAATACATGGATGAGTCAATCTTAATGGTACACCTATACTGATTTCTAATGGATTATATAATTTATTTTCATGAAAAAATGGATAGCTGAAAGAAAATGGTCATCAAAATATTTAGTCCCATACCATTCTTTGTGGATCAGCATTTGCAAGGCGAAGAACCTCTGCCATGGTCCCTTTTGAGGGCTTGAAAATTGTGGGTTTCTTCGGCATTGTAGAGTTATCCATGGGCATATCCAAGTCATTATTTCTTTTAGTGATTTGTGAAGGAGGATTAGGTGTCTCAAACCATATTATGCCTTCAAAGCAATCGTCCAACCCCCAACTCGTTAAGGACCTTTGCAGCATGAACTCTCAGTGTTTGTAAATATTTGTTTTACAGAAAAAAGGTACAAAAGGTTAAGAAATATGCTTATATATTTCCAAATAAACCTAGGAATTCATCATGTGCTGTAATGATATAAAGCATTTTCAAGGATCCATATGATCTTACAATTTTCCTCTGAGGCATGCTTAAAAACAAGTTCTTCAGCATAGGGTCTGGTTTAAGACTCTAATATGGAAATCCCCTATGAACAAAACTGTATAAGAATTATTTATTGCTAGTGAGTGTAGCACGATAACGTTTTTCGCCAAAAGCAATCAATGGTATCCCAAACAGTGTAAACAATGCAAGTCAAATCAAATAAATCGCCTTTTCTTTGATTTTATCAAAAGTTAAAACATTAGATAGTGGTAAATTCACCAACTAGAAGACATAAGATTTCTTAGGCACCTGTGGTAATCATCATAGTTGAAGTCCTAGCCCATTTCCTACATAGATCAAAGACAATTGTCAATAATAGGCAATGAATTCATGTATGAAAGCAACTCAAATGTAATTGTTAGCCATAAGATTGAACATATTGATTGGTAGTAATTGTTAAATAAAGAAAATTTCAATTTTGACACCATAAACTTGCATTAATACATCATCTTGAATAGGCCAAGAAGCGAGATCCTTGAGGCTTAAAAACCACAGACATGAAACAGGGTTTCAATCTCATAAACTTGCAAAGGATCTTTTGGTAGATCGGTGACCATTGGATCCATTTCCTTAGTATATAAACCCATGGAGTGAAAATGGACACTATATCTCAGATGTTCTGCATTAATTTTAAGAAGCAGGGTCTGATAAGCATTCGATAACTCTCTGCCTCTATGCTGAAGTCTGGGACTCTCCTCTTTTCAACTCCCAGTTTTTTATTCACATAATATGTTATACAACAACCAGCTCACACACATGATTCAAACCCAAAAAGTTCAGGAATCATTGTCAAATTAGTTTCATAATTTCTCTAAAGAAAATTAACAGTCCCTCGACGAGAATGAAATCACACTTTTATAAAGAAAATGAATGACAAAAAATTGTATAACTGAAACAATAGGGCATTCCCAGAAATTGAATAACTTAACAAAAAAATTCTGATAAATTGAATAACTGAGACAAAAGGGAATTTGATAAATTGAATAATTGAAACAAAAGGGCCTTCTCGCATTCGAGAAATTGAATAACAGAAACAAAAATGCATTATGTGCAATCAAGAAATTGAATAACTTAAACAAAAAAGCTGCTCCATCACATTCTATCAAGAAACCAGTTACAACAACTGCCACATGTCGGTGTATCTCAAATCAATGGAGAAGTATAATTCAATCGTCTAAAGAAAAATTGAATGGTGCATAATGAGGACAGGTGGCTAATAAGGGAGTTCTAGGGAAATTCCTTACAGCATAATTACTATCCCAGATCCTTTGTGGTCCTCTACTGTTTAGAAGGTCTCTTTTGAAACCCATGAGGCGAGGGTTCAAATCACATTGAGTATATTGTCTTGTTATGGTGTGCGGCGGCTCAAGGAGTCGACTCCCCACTAGCTGGAGTCTCGGCTCTTGCCAAAATCATAAGAAATTATTATATCTACTTACAGGTTGTTGGATGCACTTTTGGTGTTATAATGGAAGCTACAAGAATTGATCGTGGGTCTTCCTAAGATTAGGACCGGCAGTTACCGATTCACCATGTTGTTAAAAAAATATATATATTACAAGGTCACTAGAGAAGCAGAGATCGTAGAGAGCTCATTATATTTCTTTATTTCTATCTTAACGCATTCAATATAATTGACTGTCTTTGTTCACCAATAGCATTACGATTTAGGTATTAATTTCAATTTCAATTTTTTTAAATTAAATTTTAAGTTTTTTAAATTGAAAACTACATGTCATTATATATTTACTCATTTTCAATATTAAGTTAAAAACGACTGTAATTAATATATTTTTAAGGAATTTCTCCTAATTAATTTTAACCCAAATCTTGTTACCTCGTAAGGCTTTTCCCTCTGGGAAGAACTCTCCTATGTGCTACCATGACTTATCTTACACCATTGATCTAATCCGTTAGATGATTAAAAATAATTTTGTCGTTGAATCATTATAGCCCACGAAAAACACCGTGGAGAACACTTTGTTGCAAGTAAGTGGGGTTTTTGTTAATTTCTTTTAAGAATTTTGTAATATAATTTTGGATGATATTTTTACTTTTGAATACATAAATCAATTTAAAAAAAGAGATGTTTGAATTTTGAAAATGCAATACAAATTATTAATCGAGTTGTTGGTTTAAATCTATTTTATTAATTAATTTTCCATTTCTAAAAATAATTGATTTAAATATATGCTATTAACTAATTTTTCATTTCAATGAAATATATAACATCAAATACAAATAATAACATACACACACACACACACACACATATATAATTGTTTCAATTACTCAACATCCAACATTTTGCAAGATTTGAAATAAGTAATATAATTATGGATGATATTATTATTTTTTAATACATAAATTGATTTAGAAAAAATGGATGCTTGAATTCTGCAAATGTAATACAAACTATAAATTTCTAATAATTGTTGATTTAAATTTATTTTATTAACTAGTTTTTCATTTTAATGAAATGTATAACATCAAATAAAAGTAATAACACTTTATTGTTTTAATATTATCATAAACAATTATAACTTAAACTTTGACAGTGGGATGAGTTGGTTGCATTAAATATAGAATGCATTTACCACTCAAATGAAATTTACTAACATGCAATAGAGGATAAACACAAATTGCAAATTTTAAATTGAATTTGAAATGGCCCTTCATATGATTGAAATTGTAATTACTTTGAAGATATGCTCATTGCATGGAAAACTAATGGCATCAACAATCAAGAAAGCAAGCAAGCATGCATGTCTAAGATATGGTCTCTCTAAGATATGATCATAGTGATGTGCATTCCTTATAAGTGGAAAAGATTGTATTAGAAACATTTAATGAGATGACTAATATTTCTTCTAAGTAGAAAATCTTGTGTCCAACAACCTTTCATGAGGTAACTAATTCAGTCCATTTGGGATAACTTACAACTTTTAGATCAGAGTTGGTTGACATAAAAGAGTTGGTTGTTGCTCTCCTTCCTTGGTCGATGGGTATACCTATGTCTGCTTGATGATGGACCTTTGTAATGAAACTTATTTGACGCAATTTCCATTTAAAAATAAATAATGTGCAAGAAAAATGAAGAGACAAAACTTTGACTATTATCAAATGAGTATCTACACACAGCTCATTTGCAATTATTAAAAATGGGTATGTACATCATCCTTACAACATACAACACAATACATACCATATTGGCCATATGAAGTCTAAAAACATCTCTTCCAAATAGTGCCAAGGATCTTAAGGACTCTATATTTGAACTCTCAAGCACAATCCTATAGCGTGAAAGAGACTTGCAAGAAACCATAAAGTGGGAAATAAAAACCTTGATTAGGAACAATAAAAGAGGACTATATACAAATTTCGAAATGAGACTTGGTAATGAATATTGTGTTTAATGCACATTAATTACCAATAATATGGGAGGTACAATGCCCCAAGCTACCTAAAAATATTTACGGTTTGGAAGCTTGATTTTATGGCATTTCATATTTTGAAATGATATTCACATTTTTTAGAGGAATAGTCATGGAAATAAGTGTAGACCACATAATACCCACCAAGTAGATATTTTCTTTGCTTATTGACATTGCTGAAATCCCAATGTATTGCTATGGCCCACCATATGAAAATTATTAGCGACAGTAAATGAAAAAGTTGAAATGATTCAAATTCTATGTATGATGTATGAGGATTTAATAAAAACTTTTGAATCGATTGGAACTTGTTTGTGTAATGCATGAATATATGATTAATACAATAGTAAACTAGTTGAAGCGTGGAAAAATTGAAAGGATACAAATTATTTGTATGATGCATGCGAATCTGATTAGTATTATACATGCTTCGTTAGGAAAAACCCTAATTGTTATGCTTAATTGATATTTATAATTCAATTGGAAAAAATTTGATTGCTATCCTTAATGTATTCCACATCACTTCTATATAGCAAGAAATCACTCAACAAGACTACACACCCTATCATAAGAACATTTACCAAATTGTTTTTAATAAAAAAGAGTTGAAAATGGGACCATTTTGGCATGGCTTCTTCAGAACTTTTACAAAATTACGGGAAATGAAACCATTTTGGCATGGATTCTCTCCTTATGACCTTACTCTACATTTTGTTCCTCAATCAATGGAAAATATGTAAAAATTATTCTCTTCTACAAATCTAACCAACAAGGAATATCGTCAATATTTTCAATGTAATTGAAAACCCTCGCTTATTTCATATATAGTAGTATGTCCCCTTATAACCTTTAACATAATTGATAACTATAACTCATTTCATTTTTGTCACATCCAAAAGGCATTTGTACTTGTTTAATGCACCTGGAATTTGAACCTTCCAAATTATGATATTCAATTTATATCATAAAAAATTGGGGGAATCCTTTCTACAAAGGGAGGCATTTGTAGAAGAGTGAGTGTAGATTTCCTTCCTTTTATATCATGAAGAGTTTTTGTCACATCCAAAAGGCATTTGTACTTGTTTATCACACCCAAAATTTGATCCTTTCACATTATGATATTTAATTGTAATGAAAACACCATTTTTAAAAGATCGTGTTTGAAGTTAACCCTTACGTAACTCCCATTGAACTTTAGCTACAATGTATGATGTCTTCTAGTTTCTTTGAATGAAAAATATGATAGGAATCAATAGGACTTGGTCCACGATAGTTTTCCTTCATAATAAAAATTACTAGAATAATTCTCATGATGTCTTTTGTTATTATGAAAATAATGTAATCCATGGAAGTATTTCCTAACTCTTGAGCAGTGGTGACAATATTTTTGTTTGTGTACCCTAGTATTGCTGGTATGAATGTACCTATGAGAACTGGTTGCTAAATTTTCCTTACATATATGTTATTTTATTTTCCCTATTTTGGAATGAGGGCACCTGAACATGAATTTAGAGTTAATCCAAAAGGAACCATATGATCCATAACTTGACTCTACGCTACTACATTTAGAATATGGGCTCTCACTTCTCTCATTCTTCTCTGTAGACAAATTTTCTTCCTTTCAATTACCAATATTTGAACTTTCTCACCTACATCTATTGCACCTTCTCTGGTAGCCACCATGGTTATATGACATTCTTCCTTCAATTATTGTACAAGCATAACAACTACTCCTCTGACTGGATTGTCTACAAGTTTTGACTACATATGTTTGGTTTATCACACATACATGGCAATAATTGGTCGTCTGAATTGTTAGAAGACAACAGAAAATACTAGAAATGATAAGTATTTTGTAGCTTCAATTGCATTATTATAATATATTGATGTATTTCTTCTTTGAGCTCTTGTACAAGTAAATAATATAAGTTTCTACCAAGTTTAAATAAACCCAAACTTCTATCATTCTGTAAATATTATTGTGATGTTATGGAGAAAAAATCAAGAATAAGACATGGTTAATATGTGTAGCCCTTTCCGTCATTCTGTCAATATTATTGTGATGTTATGGAGCAAAATCCAAGAATAAGACATGATGTAATATGTGTAACCCTTGCTTATTGGACATGATACATAAACTTATTGTGACAATTATGCATATCAACATCCATGCTTTATAATTACATTGTGATAGTGCAGTGAATTTGAAATAAACATGTGACATGTTTGGTAACTATTTATTTAATCATACGGTATCGAAACATTATTAAAAATAGAAAAGGAACATGTTTAGTAGGTTGTGCACACAAAGTACATGTTTGGTAACTATTTATTTACTCACGTGGTATCCAAACTTTATTACAAATAGAAAAGGAACATATTTAGTAGGTAGTGCACACAAAGTACACCATAACCGAGAGAGACCTCCTTTCAGTATGTAGCATATACGTTCCATAAGACTATGATATATATTAGTGACATTTCTCTACAGTCACTACAATACCACCTTGGGAAGTTCAAAGGGTCCCCCCATTAGCAAATAAGAAACCAACACCACAATTTGGGAACCATGAAATCTCCTACAATAAGTTTTTCTTTACAAGGCATGTAAATAAGCATGATTAAATTTTACATCTTATTTCTTCACAGTCGTTTATTAGGTGTTTAAAGGAAGGATTAAAAACCTAGAAACCCTACATTCAATACAAATGTCTCTATTTAAGCATCAAAATAATATCTTCATATTTAAAATTAAAGTGCCTCTAATTAACCCAAGTGCCCTAATTATTGGCGAAAATTCATTGTGAAGGCTAATATGGGCGTTTTAAGGTTTAGTGCCATACTATGGAAGTTTTCTACCTTGGCTTACTTTGTAAGCTTATATTAGTATGTGTTGGTTACAATAGAAATTCACCTTTGCGTGTGATGTGAGGTTCTGTTAGAGTACCTAAGATAAACTGGGTAAAGTCCTCTATCAAGACTACCATGTGTAGTAGACCAACATTTTTTTATATGACTTTGGCAAGACACAATCCTTGATGGGGAGCTCTTGACCCAACTAGACCTTAGGTTGACGTTAGGTCCAAGGGTTCCCAACTGGGAAACAACAACATTGTTCACTAACAGGAGAGCCTCATTGACAAAATTGAAAAATTGGAGCACTTTTCTAGTTTGGAGCGATCTTCACAAGTAAAAATGGTTGCGCAATCACTAGAGAAAACCCACTTTTGTCTTTGTCAGCAATAAAACCATTATGAGTATGATTCAATAATTCATAGTGGCATAGGGTTCAAGAGCATTGATTTGATAATCAAAAGGGTTTGTTTTTTCCCCTTGGGAAAAATCATAATTTTCTATTATAAATGGAAAATTACATGTTGTAAATGTCGGTAGCATATGATGCATGTGTTTACATAGCCATCCAAATATATAGGTCTATACATAATTACCCACTAAAGGTATGCCTTTAAATTTAGTAGATATTTATACAAAAATTCAAAATGTTTGCTTTGCAAATTTCTATATATATATATATTAGGATCATAAAAACTGTGAAAATTGGGGCCTGTTAGCCCTCTGTTATATCTGGTCCTTGTAAGGCTTGTGATAATACTGGAAGAACTCTCCCTGCTTCTGTTCTTGGATAAACCATTGTCATCTGGGTTGATTCGCTGCCTCCTTGGAAAGCTGATCCACAACCTAGTTGTGCTCCCTGTAAATGTGGAAACATGTAATTTGTTCAAATTGTGATTTTAAAGGCAATGCATCATCCAAAATGTTCCTGAGACAATGCACATGACATGCAGTTGTGCAAGAGAACCAATTAATGATGATCTTAGAGTCCCCAAATATCTCAATATGTCTATAGTTATGTGCCAATGTAAAGTATAATAAATGTCGGAGTGAGATGAGCTCAGAGAAATTGTTTGTGCTAGCCCCAAACCCCATGCAAACTCAAAAAGAGTGATTGTCTAATAAATGGAGAATAATACCCCACAAACCTGGTCTTGGGAATATCCGTTGAAGTATAGCCATGGATGGTCATGGTTGATGGCTTCAGGAGTTATGGTGCGAGAAGGTGGGGACTGTTCAACATCTAGTATTTCATTGAAATTATTGATGATTCTAGTGATTACCAAAGGCCACCGAATTTGTATATTGTTAAAGATGATGTTGTTTTGACTTAACCAAGTATGACATCATATAATGAGGGGGAGATTGTGATTCTTCATGTTGGGGGAAGATTTCCACTAGTCGTTCCATGCCTCATTAATGTTTCACCGTTCCCAACGTTGAGGTATGTCCAAAGAGGAGAGGACTTGCTCCCAAAATGTGTCGTAAGGTTCTGTAGAACATGAAGACATTATCATTCGATTCCTCGTGCTATTGATGAATGACACACGAAGACAAACAAAAGTATAATCTCTTCACCAAGTCGATACTTGTAGGAGTTTTATTCATGATGATATTCCACATAAATATTTGAGTTTGTGGGGGAGCCTTGGGTTTCCAAGTTCTCTCCACCACCCCTCCAGAAAAGGGGGCTTATGTGCAACATGTATAATTGGATATCCGATCTTGGGAGAGTATACTTGATGAGCTGTCAAAGACCATATGAGATCATCATCGTGATTAAATATTCGAACATGTGATTTAGATAACACATTTATGTACTTCCGCCAATCTTGTTTGCACTATTCTCGAATGCCTAGTGTAGCTGGAAATTTCTAAGCTTGTAGGAAAATAGTAGTGTTATGTCGATCTACTATTTGTGCAATCGTGGATATGTCCCTACCATTTAGGAATGAAATAAGGTCTGGAGGAAGTCAATATAAGTTTCCACAACCTATCCATGATTTAGATCCAATGCATATTGTTGTTCCATTGTTAATTCACTAAGTGAGGGCATTCTTGATGCTGGGGAGAGTTTGTAATACAACCGTCAAGATGATAGAGATACCATGTTTGTTCCAAGATGGAAGGCGAACCCAATCCATGAGGTTATCGCGCCAAATGTATTTATTGATGACCACATCTTTCCACAGACTTTTGGGCTTTAGGAGTAGCCATCCCAATTTGCCAGCCAATGCATGTGAAAATGTTGGAAGATATTTGAGGGCCCATCCTCCCAATTTCGTGGGCAATGCAATACAACTCCATATCACCCAAGTGAATGACTTCCCCTCCTTGTGTCAATTCCATAGAAATTTGGAGCATATTTTTTGTATTTTCAAAAGTATACATTGAGAAATCGAAGCGAGGTACAACTAGTAAACCATAGTGGCTTCCAATACTGATTTGATAAGAACTAGCCTCCCAAATCTGGATAATAATTGGTGGTTCCAACTAAGCAGCCTTTTTTACACCTTAGTCATCAATCAAGTCTAGTCAACTATTTTTTATCCATGGGAGTTTATGTGAAACGCCAAATATTTAAGTTCATCATCCAATTGAAAACTTTGGAAGGGAAACTTTTGATAAGCATGTACAGATTCCTGAGGAGAGCAAGCTGTGAAGCTAATGGTAGGCTTTGTTCTATTGGTTTCCATCCCAGTAGTTGTACAAAAAAGTTGTATGATATCATAGAAAGTATTGAAGTCTCGGATGCCACTCATGATAAAAATAACACATCATCAACGAAAAGAAGATGGGATAAAATACATTGATCAGTGATATTGGGCCCCAATAGTCACCCAACTCTTCTTTCTTCTAGGATTAGCTTGCTTAGTCCTTCCATGACAAGCAGGACAAGTAATGGGGATAGTGGACAACCATGTCTGAGGCCCCTCTCAGCATCGAAGAAATTGGAGACTGATCCATTTATAAGTACACTAAAGGAGACAGGGGAAATGCAGCACATAATTCATCGAATGAAAGAGATGGGGAATCCAAGGTGTGTGAGAAACATCCTAAGATCGAGATAGCTAACTTGATCAAAAGCCTTTGATAGATCGATTTTTGAGAATGGATCCTTTTAGATGCTTCAATTTGATAGAATGGAGAGCTTCCTGTGATGTGCCAATGGCCTCATGATTCTGTCGATTATGGAGGAAAGAAAATTGTTCATATGAGATGTTGGCCGAGAGAATAGGCTTGATACACTTAGTAATGATTTTGGCTATAATTTTTTATAAGCAACTGCAAAGGGATATGGGTTGGAAATCAATTAAGGATTGAGGGGAGTCCACCTTAGGGATGAGGGCAATGAAGGTGGAATTGATGACGTCATACATGTGCCCTGTAATCCTACATTCCTCAACAACCTTCAGTAGGTCCATGCCTAAAGTATCAAAATAAGGTAGATAGAATTCTATAGACCATCCATCAAGGCCTAGACTTTTATCCTTCTTGAACCATTTCAGGGTGCTCTCCAATTTGCCCATACATATAGGTTTAGTGGGATCTTCAGATATGTCAGAGTCAACATACCAAGGGAAATGACCAGCAATACGAGTGATTTCTAAGAGTGAAATCCCAACTGGAGCCTTGAAAATTTGTTTAAAACTGAATTTCCCAAATTATCTAGTTGATGGAACATTTGAGCACACTGTCCATGATTAGTAGACATTTTCTAAATGGTGTTACAAGCCCACCTTCCTTTGGCACAATTGTGGAAGAATTTAGTATCGTCATTCCCTACCTTCAGCTAGATGGCTCTGCTTCTAAGTCACCAAGTCTCTTCTCGATCCTATAGAATATTGGACCTTTAGCCCTCTACCTCGGTGAGGGTAGATTTAGCTTCAACTGAGATGAATCTGTGACGTTGGTCATCCATAAGATTGGAAAGCTAGTGTTCAATTGCACAAAGAGTCTGGTTGTCTCTAGATCATTTAGATTTGGCCCATTGAATGGAGATATTTTTAAGTTCCATGAGGTTTCGACAAAATCCTTCAACTAGGTTCCACCTTTGGGAAGGAGGGTGGTCTCTCCAAAAATTGGTAACCAATTTGTGATATTTCGGGTCCTATAACCAGGTCGAGTTGAACATGAAGGGTGCTTCGGGCTTTAGGGAAGGACCAACTAGTTCCAAATAGATGGGGGAGTGATCAAAGACACCCCCAGATCCAACCCATTGAAGAAAATTAGAGAGGATACCAAGCAAGTCCTCTTTGATGAGAAACCAATCCAATTGCTTATGCAAAGTAGCATCACCAATTCTCTTATTATTTCATGTCAGTTTCTTTTTTTTCATGGGGATCTCAATCAGATGATGTCGTTCCAGGAGATGTTCCATATATTATGAAGGGGATCTAGCTGTGTATGATGTCCCAAAACATTTCTCATAATGAATAGTGAAATTGAGGTCTCCACCCAAAGTTAGGTTATTAGAATTCATCAACGACAATTGAAATTGGTGATTCTAAAACTCCACCCTACTATGCTATGATGCATAGACATTGATGATATGAAATTTCTTGCCCATCTTTGAGGAAAAGATATCCATTCCTAGGAATCCATGCCCCCCCCATACAGAAATAGGGTTGATGGATCGAGTATTAATGCCCAGTTCAATACCCCTAGATCATCCATTGACATCTAGGCATGAAAGCACAAGCCAGACATCATAGAGTGAAGAATCAGGGAAACCTAATCTTCCTTCTCGAGGGTTTCTTGTAAAGAAATTATGTCGAATGGCTTTGTATCCAGGAACCTCTTGAGGGATAGTTTTTTAGCAAGGCTAGCAAACCCTCTGAAGTTCAGGGACAACCACTTCATGGGTCATCTTGATTAGGGGTGTTCTTTCCTTTAATAACCCTATCAATTGTGGTCTATCTACCTAGGGCCACATCTACCCTGACAAGAAGGATAGCTCTCAAAATCCTTAAGGGTTCCCTCAAGTGGGTTTAGTCTCAATAGAGAGGGAAGAGAGACCTTATCTAGATGGTCTAGGAGGTATGGATACCCGAGGTCATAGGTTATATGGATGTGAAAGTTGAGAAGTGGTGGAGGGCTTAAGTGAAGTTATGGAGTCAGCTCTAGTAACAAAGAGTGGGGTAGTGGAGAAGATAGTAGAAGGATGATCGAGTAGGCATGTGAGAGGGAATGTGGACAAGCTAGAAATGGATGCATATGAAACATGTAATTGTTGTGAAGTGCATGTAAAAGAAACAGAAGAACAAAGAAAAGGAAGAGGACCCATGGAGTGAGTAGCCACTGCAGCATTCTAAGATCTCATCATGGATGGAGATGTAGGTTGCAGAGAGGAAAAACAAGCTGGTAGAGAAGTGTCCCCATACATAGCCATCAGACTAGTAGCATGAGGAGGTTGTTCTTCCACCAGAGGATCTTTAGATTGTGGATTCTTAGTGCCTTTTTCCAATGAAGAAGTCACCGAAAAGAGAAGGGAGCACTCCTTATATAGCTTCCCTACCTTGTGACACCTTCTACACCTGAATGGGACTCCCTCATAGTCTAGGGTTTGTTTGCAAGTGAAATGATTCGAATGCAAAGTAATATTTTCCTCTAATCATTCTCTAGTGTCAACGTGAATCAGTATGTAGGCCATAGATTTGTTGTTAGAAGTTGCATATGATAGATCATGATCCAAATAGGTACCCAGTGCATTTTTGATGCGAATAAATATGTCCTCTAACCAAAAGTGTAGGGGTAGCCCTGGAAGACGAACCCAAATCAGACTAGCACCCAGCTACTCTTGTCCTAGATTGAAGAGGGGGCTCCATCATTTTAGAAGCATAGGGTCCATTTCGATATGCCAGTAGCGGGAGAGTACCCAATCTATGTATTCTTCTTGGTGGAAATTGAGGGCAAATAATCCTAAACTTAGAATGGTGATCGACGTAATTTCCTTGAGTTAAGTGCCCCAAATATCGAAGGTCCAGAGGCGAAGCCTCTTAGCCGAATATGTTCTTTCCCTCACATGCCACACTAGAACCCTATTGGCGGTATCCACCACTTTTCCCATAATGATACTTTCCACAAATCTAAGATTGATGTCCTTGCTCAAGGTCTTGGCACACTTACTCTTCTTAGCCTTACTAGTCTATGGAGCATCTAGATGGCCCCGAAAGGGGTCCCGATTGCCTTGTGAGACTTCCTGTGGCGAATGCGAGGAGTTCCAAGGGTTAAATGCCAGAATATTGAAGCTGCTAAGACGAATAGGAAAACTCCCCTGAAAAGAGGTAGGGTTAGGGTTGTTGTCCGATGTCGAGTGATGGATAGAGGATATCCTAGATTATGACAACACTAAAGAAATGGGAATACGAGATGATGTAGGGTGAAGGGATGCCTCGAGAGAAATAGAATCAAAGGTAGCAGAGGGTGCAACGCAAGCGACAAGAAGGTTGAGCGTAGAAGGAGAGAGTGGAGGGCACTCAAACCTAGGAGATGCAACGGGGGGAGTAGAAGTTGGCAGGTAGGGTACTGATGGTCTAGAAAGCTCAATGACAGACATTGGGCTTGTCTACAGGAGAAACGATGTTCAATGAGGACCAAAATCTGACACACTATGAGGAAGCATCCAAATCAGCTCGTTGGGATTTAGGTCGATGGAATAATCGACAACATCTAACTCCATTCTAACAGCTACATATAGAATCAGGGATGAAGGTAAAAATTGTAGAACAGGTAGGGATCTAGCCCACAAGCTATCACGATGAGCTCCTCACTGCAGGAAAATGGCAAAAGCAACGATGGTGATAGCAAAACATTAGACTGCCTATTACCTTAGACCCTGTGATGCTTCAGTGCAGAGCGCCATCTTCCTCTCATACCGCAGTGGTGAATTCTTCATCATTAGATTGTATTTTCATGAAAAGGGTTTGTTGTTGTAAAAGGCTAATGATATAATCATGGGACAAAAAAAATCCCTAAAATGACTCCGTTTTGATGCAGAAACTCAGAATGGAAACTAATTATATATATGTTTGACCTCCTAAAGTTCTGGAAGAAAAATATTGGTAGAGAAATGTGTGTTAATGTAAAAATATACCATTGGATTTTATTGTTTAGCGTTCCTATGTCTAGATTCGTAAGTGTTATTACTACGAATTGTGAAACAATTTCGGAAACAGATGTTGTGAAGGGAACTGTTGACTGTATTTGTTTTGTTTACTTTATTTGAAAATGTTATTACAATTGCTTAGACAGTCTCGGTGTATTTAATTGGGATGCATAAATAATGATATTCATTGTAATGGACATTTCTTTCATAGTTATATAAATTTTGTAAACTTATTGCACTGACAAAAATATGTTATTATCCTACTTTATAAACCAGTTGAAGTAAAGGAAAATATTCTCGATTGGTTTTAACATATTCTAGAAAGTAAGACAATGCCCAAAGTGAATGATACTCAAAATGATGTGACACTATCTACTTCAATAAAATTTGTTACACCCACAATTCCTAATATGGTCTTTAAATATAGATTATTTTTGAACCAAGTTTTAGATAATGATAAAATAATTGCTTTCATACACTATTTCGAAAGAGTTAATGTAAATATCCAACCAAAACATACAAATAGAAAACATGAAAAGAATTACATCTACAATATTGTTATTTCCATTAACGAAAAACAGTAAACATGACACTCGATGCGATGACTGGATGCGATGATTGCATTTCAAATATCTCTCAACACTGTGATGGAATGAATTCGTGAAGAAGTAAATACAAAAAATTCACATGCATTCTTCCATACCTATGCTTCAAAATTTTGATCACGATTTCGCTCAAGCTTTTTACGATCCCTTAATAAACACTAAATGTACATCAACACAAGAATTAGTGTGAAGGAATGTTTAGGATATGCTATATTTATTATATTTTGATTGCAATTATAACTAGCACATCGACCTAAAGTATCATTGGTGAGTGTTGATAGGTAGCAGATGCAGAAGATAAATCAGTTCCATTTGGAGAATGGATGGTGAAGTCTCTTGGTGTGGACCAAATCCAACTCCATTATACTTTTGGGCGTGGATTTTCTCAACTCCTTGGTCAAGCTTGACCATGTAATTGCACTTCGGGACAAGCATACAATGGTTGAAATAGTTAGCATTTCCTTCTTCCTCTTGCTGGAATAGTTGGCACTTTGGCTTAAGAACACATCTGTGGAAGGAGTTGTTGGATAATAGTTCGAAATCAAATGAATTCATTGTTGAAAGGTGGGGATTCGAAAGGAAGACAATGTTTTGATGTATACCACTGTCTAATCATGTGCGTTCCATCCAATTCCATGACAATTACACCTATCGCTGTAAAAAGACTTTGACTCCCTCCTATTCCATCATTCTCCTTTTTCTATGCAAGAAACCTTTGTTAGTTTTACCATTATTGAAAAGCCATGGCTCTGGCCCATGGTATGGTATTGTAACATACCCTATTTATAGATTAAGGAACTCCATAATAAAGTGGATCTAAATCTTCATGGATAAAAATCTTCTTCCATGCTTTTTGAAATGAATATATGTTTAGGTTATAATAATAATGATAATAATAATAATAATGTTAATTTCATAAAATTTGAAATGTTAGCAACGTGAGATGTATGATGAAGTAAATGTTTTGATCTTTATTATGGATTGATAATTATTAACATTTACTTGCCATTTAATTTATATAATTGTGCTAGTATGTAAATTTCTATTCAAAATGTACTATTTTTTTAACATTGATAATTTAAATACATTTTAAATATTTTAAACATACTTTAGTACTAAAGGTTTTAAATATTTGGAAATACATTTTATAGTGAATTACTCTTGTGTTTACCTGTTTTTGTTAATCATATTGGGAGTGAGATAATTTATCATATTTTGGTTATTGGATTTGTGTGTTTAGTGTAGAGTTTTCTTCTCAAAATAACATGCATACTTTACTTTTTATGGTTTTAAGTATAGAAATAATTTGCATTGTTTTTTTCTTCTTGTTTCGCCTTGCTGTTTTTTTTGTTGTAGTAATTTTAGATATATTTTCTTATTTTTTAATTTTTTTTATACAATATTGAACAACTAAGAGTTTATCCTAGGAGACTAGAAAGAAAATTCATAGTTAAGAGTATGTATTCCTTAGACGAAACTATTCTCCAAACCTGCATGCTTATATTTTCGAAACAACTAGTACACATTTCAAGACATGGGAAAATGAGCAAGTATTTTTGGTATCAATACATGTTATTAATTCAGGCTCATTCGAATGGCTATTGCTAGTAGGACTGCCATCACAACAAGTGACATCAACAAAAATATCACTAGAAAGGTAACCTATTTAGGGGTTTTCCTCTTAATAAATTTTCCTCTATCCCTAAACCTTAAATGGAGAAAGAACCTAGGAGTTTTGAAAATGTGGTAAGAAAGAAAAAATCAGATAGAAAACCTTCGTTGGATGTTGATTTCATTAGAAAATATCATGTAATTGATATGAAATGTTATCCAAGAACATGGTGGAAACCTTAAACAAGGTTACCACTAATACTAAGGAGTAATCCCACCAGTTATAAGAAACATGGGAAAGAATGATATAATCAATGAAGTGAAGAAACAATAATAGTGGAGACAACAAAGACATAAATGGATTAAGACATTAGAGACCTAATAAACATAGAGAAGGGAGAAGATATGGAGCTTAGCAAGCTTGATTTCCAGTATTTAGTAGTGGAATGGGATGGAAAGGAGACTAACTCAATATTAAATCAATAAATTCAATTTTTGACAAAAGTATTGATAAAAAAGGATAATTTCAAGAATAAAAAATGGAATGTAAGCATCACTAGTCTATTTATTTAGCAGTTAAGAGTAAAACCCTAAAATAATGATAAAAATAGGAAAATAGAATAAAACGACAAAGAAATAAGAAGTAAGAAACTTCTACACGAGTTAAGAGAAATGTTAGTGAATTTAATAATAATCGCATTGATGATGAACATGTTCCACCCCACCCCCTCGAATACCCAAAGAATATATTATCATAAATTATCAAATGAATGAATGAAAGAAACAAATATATATTAAAAATAAAATTCTGAAGAAAAACCAACTATGGTTATTCTATAGGTAAGAGAGTCCTCAACTGATATGCTCTCCAAAATTGATACTACTTATTCAAGAAACTATAACTCAATGAAATTAGATGTACAAGAGACATCAAGGGGAATTACTTTATTATACATCCCCCATGATATTATGCTTTCAAGCATCTTTTCCACTCAAAGAATTTTCATAATAAAGTATCAACTAATATGTTGACATAAATGGGCTTTATTTCCAATATTTAGGGACCCAACCTAACTAGGAATATATGTTTTTCTTTTTTCACAATATTCAACCCATCCCTTATATTATAGGACATGGTTACCCATATGTGGGAAAATATTTATGGTTGAATCCATGGATGAAAATAGGGGAGATTGATACATTTCTTGGGGTGTAAGATTTAAGAACCATAAATGTTGACAGAGAGAAGGAGAGAGAGCATACAAATATGTTCTGAAACAATTCTTATAAAAACCTTAAATAGAAAATACACAGAGTGAACACCTAACAATATATGAAAAGAAAATAATTCTTTATAAGATGCATAAATCATTTATCCTACATTTTGGAGGACACACTTGTCCTTTCACAAGGCGAGGCCCATCATTTATGGTATTCTAGGTGTCTTCTTGAGTTAGAATACCATGGGTACATACCATGTGTGGATACTACTTTCCATTCGGATCAAGATTCTTCCGTTAGGAAGAAATGGTACTCATCATGTCAAGTTCCCTCATGAGAAGATTTTTTTGAATACGAGCCTATGAATAGAAGGGCTTTGTGTGGTTAACCCATAATCATGGTGAGAAAAGGTCAAAGGATATAGTATTCTATAATGCCTATGGGCCAACTTTGATATTGATAGTGTTTAGAATAGAAAATGAACATCAATGGCAAGGGTGTTTTGTATTTGATCCATAAAAATGGTTTTGTAGGTGACCCACAATTGTGATAAATGAAGGTCCAGAGATATTGGTACCCCATGATAGTTGTGGGCCAACTCTGATACAAATAGTGTATGGACAAGCCCTAGATGGGAAAATATCCATTGACATGGATCTATGCTGGAAGTTTCCCCTAGAAAGTTATAGTGTCAAATGTCTTTGTCTTGTTGTATATGACGTCAAAACGTTTCACCCAACTAGTGCCAGTGACAAAATTCTTTTGTTGGAGGGGATCCAGAATGATAATCTTCCATTGGAATGGGCTATGAAAAAAGGTCTTCCATTGAGAAGGGCCAGTATCATAAGTATTCCATTGGAAAAGGATTTCGCAATGGAAAACCTAAGAAATATTACATAGGTGATGGATTTCGAAACATCGAAAACATTCCAATCGAAATCTTAGTGTTGTGTGCGAAGATCCAAAACCTTCCACACATTTTGGATGTGACTTGAAAGTTGATCTGAAATATTCAACATGTACGAGCTATAGTCTGAAGAAATAAGAAGCACTTCACTCTAGGATCTCATGCATAGGTAGTGGGAAATGCATCATTGGGAGAATATATACATGAACCAAAGGCTTGGTTCATGTTTTGGAATCCTACCACATTACATCCATACCTTTTGTCACCCCTATTATGGAGCACACACCATGTATTATGGCCATCATTTTTTCTTTTGTGAACATGCATTTCTATGAAAAATTTTGAACCTCTTGAAACATGTGACTGGTGGCTAAAATCATGGATGGTATGAGATGAAATAGGATGAATTCATTCACACCATTTCCTATGACATTCGTGGCAACTATGTCATCACTCATATTCATGTCATTGTAACCTTAAAAGCTATAAAGCCTTGGATTTTATATTCTTGAGAGGTTAGAGAGGGACTTTATGCTTAGCATAGTGGTCGCCCTTTTTCCAGGTATCTTGGTAAGCAAAGGTTCAGTTTGAATGTTGAGGAGAACCATGAACACTCTAGAGGCTTGAAAGGTAGTGAGCCAAGTGTAGGCTTTGTCCATGGTACTGTCCACATTATTATAATGTTCAACCTTACAATCTGGGGTGTGGGGACTGATGAGAAGATACAAGACACTCCCATACTATTTGTGCATCTTATCCTCCCAGGCATATGCCACATATTCATCCTTAATTTATGCATGGCTATAATCTCTTGAATCTTGGAAGGTGGGGTAGTATTCTAGGGTGGAATCAATAAAGGAAACAACATAATGAGGATTATTAAGTTCTTTGAGCATGTACCATTGCATCTTGGGAGAACCATCATTGAGAAAGATGTAGGCTTGTAGCTTGGCCATGAGGCCATGCCCCCACCAGACTCAAACTTGGACTAGTGTTTTGTTCTCAAAAAAAAACTTATGCAACCCATTCATTCCATTATCGAAGGGCACATAAAGACTAACATCATTTCCAATCTATAATTCCTCCACCATATATTTGGTTTGAGGCATGTCATCATTATGTTACTCCATCTTGGAGCTTCCTACAACCCTTTTAGTGGATACCACAACCATAGGGTTTTATCCTTTTCCCCTTACTGATGATTTCTCGACGGATTCGCTGGTCACGATCCCTTTGGACCTTGCTAGTGATTTCATGAAATCAATATGGTGAATGATTTGAGGAAATAAAAGGCATAACCCTCACCAAGGAGAAAATTTAATCTTCCATCTAAATAATAACTAGAATCTCAAATCAATGGGCTAGACATACATTTGTTAAACCATTTTGGCTCTCATACCACTTATCGAGATCATAGGGGCTATGATCTAGAAACAATAAATAATGAGAGAGAGAGTAGGAGAGAAATAATATAAATATGCGATGCAACTATTGTTAGAAAAACCTTGAACAAAAAATACACACACTCAATACCTAACAATATATGAAAAAATATAACTCTTTCTTATATGGATAAAGCATTTAACCTACAATGTGAAGAACCATATGTCATTTTACCAAGTGAGGTTTTTTATTTCTAGTATTCTCATTGGCTTCTTGAGTTACAATAACACGGGTGGATACCATGGATGGATACCATGGGTGGATTCCACTTTCTATTCAAGTCATGGGTATGAGATGACCAGATGTAGATTTGTGGTTTTTCAAAGTCAGTAATTGAAGCCTAATTACAGTTGAAATGGAAACATCCAATGAAACTCACACCTAGGACAATAGAAGAGGGGTCCTTCATCACCTAAGCTCTAGACTAGATGAATTTCCTTATATATTTTTGAATTCGTAGAAGGATTTAATTGAGAAAAATGGAGCATGTTTTGTATAATATCATCCTCAAAGGTAGAACAATGAAACTTATTAGCCACAAAATCCAACATCAAATATAGTTGGGGGAGTGTAACAAATAAGAGGAAGTCTTATGACAACAATAATTAAAATTTTGGTGGGTAGATGAAAGAGAGAATGACACACAATTCTTCAAGTTATCCATGGTTTAACATCAACATGGTAACTTATTCTCAACCCTAAAAGATAGTTAGGGCTTGAAGCTATAGTGAGATGTTAACATTGAAAAGGAATTGAGAAATTACTAATAATATTTGCTCACTCAACCTAAGAAGTTTTTAGAGGAGTTTATTGAAATAATTGCATTGAACATTCCAACTTTGATTACCTAGTCAAAATTTTGTGATTATTAAATTAAATAACTATATATATAGTCCTCTATTCAATATTAAACCATAAAAAATATCTATATTATTGACGCAAACAATTAATATATTTAATATAAAAGCTAAATAGTAAAGTGTTCCATATTGAATTGCATTGCTAATTTTTATAAACGAATCTCTAAAATTGTTAATATCAAATGTATAATTAAGTTGTTAATATGAAAAAAATGATTAACAAATTTGACAGTTTTAAACATTAAAACAATTGTTAATATATTTTACCATATTTGTAATTGGAAAATTTCTATTTTAATTTTGATTAATGACTTTTTACTATATACAAAAGCTAAAATTTCTAATTTAAACGTTAACATGTTAACCGAATTTAACAAATTTGAAATCAGTGACCGTGCCACATCAGAGAACAACGGCACTATAATGTTGAAAACGGGCATCAGCCAAGTCAGGAGAAAGTATTTAAAACACACATTTATTGGAATAAAAGATCGTGGAGGGTATCCGAGGCTATCGATTGCAGGTGGATAAAACGGCTATGATGTATTATGGAAAATAGTGAAATTGAAAAAGTCATAGGATGTTTTCCATTCGTCGAGAGAGCTCGTAGTGAGAGTTGCTGCTTAACCACTTTGCATGCACACGGAGAATGCAGAACCTCGTGGCTTCCAGCGAGAGGACATGGTCGTTCAAGTGGTGATCGAGGAGAAGTGATGGGATTTCAGAAAAGGAGGCCGTCAGATTCCATTTCTGTGAACACCGTCTGTTCATTAATGGTATATATAACGATTACCTGTATTCATTGCAAGTATTTATAATAATTATTTCTATTCATGAAACTACATGTGTTCTTATCTCTATTATCCTTATTCAGGAAAATACATCTTGGGTAGTGGGTTCATTTCTGCTTTTTCTTTCTTTTGTGGATGATTTAGCAATGTCCATCGTTATTTTTCTCTTTTTGCTTGTAGCCATTACGTGGGTTTTGGGTCTTTGTTTTATACGGTTTAGATTTTGCTTTGGTTGATGTACTCCTCACATGTTGTGAAGCCCTTAAAAAAGATATGCATTGTTTCTTTGGAATTTGTTTGGTTTTCTGGGTGAGTGTTACAAGAGTTATGCACTGTTTCTTTATCATGGAGTTGCAAAAAGATGGAGGAACGATATCTGGAGCATCGCCGGAGAAAAGAAAAAAGAAGACGACGGAAAAGCAGCAGAAGGAAGGAAATGGAGAAGGGTACAATTTTATAAGCCGAACAAAATCCGAGATCTCCGAGATGGCCAGACAGCAGATAGGATAGATATTGATTATATAATGTATTATACATGACGAAGATCATATCCACACAGCGGCCGATCATGTCAAAGATGACCTAGCTTACGGCTGGCCCCTTTCC
>APFE031027788.1:107120-276170 GCA_000404065.3 Pinus taeda | reverse complement strand
TTTTCCGGGGCAGTGTAAAGTGGGGTTACGGGTACCCCTCAAACCCCCTGTTAACTATGTGGAAATAATATAACACAACCCAACATTGATGGAGGCTCCAATGTGTGGCTCTCTCATGTCCACCTCTATTGCAATGATATCAAAAAGTATTTTTCCTCCAGACCTGCTTAACCTTCTTCCTTCCTTGATGTGGAGAAGACCTTTCACATCTCATCCTCTTTCTTATTGCCATTCTCTTTCAGCACTTAACAACCATGTGGTTATGTAAGCCACAAAAACTAAACGGGTTTCTACGCCATGATTTCTAGTCATCATTAATATGCTTGTAATCAAAATGAACTTTAGAATACTCAAACTTTTTATACCTCTCTTGGTTGTCTCTGGTGCAATACTAGTGATGAGAGCTTTCCTTAACTCTTCCTCTGTAATGTGCACTTTCATGGTAGGATTGTGATATGTTCGCATCATCCTCTTTCCTCAATAGTTTCGACAATGCCTTGGAAGCTTCTGCTACGTTCAAGCACTATCCTTCAGTGTATCCCATCTTGATAAGAAGTCTTAGGCTTGTTCCTGAAATGGGTACCTCAAGGCTTCCAATAGAAATAACGTCATGTGAAAATGAAACTAAAGAATGATCAACATTGTTTACCTTAGTTGTTGTTTTTGAAGTAGATGATGATGGCTTCACTAAGCCTTCATTATGCTTCAACTTTTCCAAGACCTCTTTCGTGGCTCATAATTGAAGCTGCAATCTTTGCTTCTCCTCTTTCTCTTCTTGTAGAAGTCTCCTCAATTCAATATTCTCTTCATAAAGGTTGTGTTTGATCTCCTCATTTGAATGATGAGAAGACAATGAAGAAGATGAATAAACACTAAAAGATGGAGATGGAGCAACGTCCTTTGCTCTTTCTTTCTCCTATTCCTTTCTTGTCATTTTCTCCTCTTAATCTTTATACATTAAATCTACCATGATGGTCATCTTGTAGAAGTCCTTGTAGAGATCTCTGTCATCTTCCATTTTCTTTTTAGCTGCACATTCATTTCACATTAACGAGAAGACCACTTCGATACCAAACTTGATCCAGATCTTTCAGCTACCGGAATTAACCAATATCTTTTACTTATATGATGTTAACAGATTTGCATGTGAAAGAGTATGAAAAACCACATGTGCATACTTTTAAAGAAGAGGAAACATAATGACAAACATCAAATCAAAGCACACACACATTGATAACAGAGTTCACCCAATATGGGTTACGTCTTCGGGTTGGTGTCAAGGCATTATTGTGTTCTCAGTGACCACCAAGACATTTTACCTTTGATTTTTCTAGCCTTTAAATAGTCTTCATCAGAGATGAATACCATGGGCAAAAACCATGGATACTCATATACCTAGAGCTGAAAAACAACCAGTGACTTGCCCGAGTTAAGTTTACTCAAACAACCCTAATAGAGAGATTACCTCAAGGTTTATAATACCCATCAAACAAGGAATATTCTTGCAGACTCTAGACCCAACTCAAGTCTCTTCTCACTGATAGTGAAGTAAGTGATCCACCTCTTCCTTCATTTTTAGATTTTGGACCTTGTCTTGTTTTATATATTGTTTAAAAGTATATGAGATAATATAAGTAAACTAAAACTTATGTAATGAAGAAACATGCATTATTTTGTAGTGCACATACAAATATCAAATATAGCTATATCCATCAGGTGATGTTATAATCTTGCTTCAGGTGATGTTATAATCTTGCTTCAGGTGTATAAAGAAGCATTGTGAATCCCTAAGACTGTGATATGGTATGAACTCTAAGAATGAGCATTATCTACAGAGGGTAAGGAAGGATAGCTCAATACGTGCGAAGAGAGCTAGAGGGCTTGTTGAAAATGGTGGCAACAAAAAGGGAAAAATTAAAAGCATTTTCTAGTTTTTTTCATCGTTAAAAATGACGGCAATGGAAGAAGCAAAATTAAAAGCATTTTCTAGTCTTTTTCATTCTTATAGGAAAGAGAGAAACTAAAATCCTTTTCTTTATTAGGGTATTCACATATTTATAAAATTGTGATTAATTCTATTTGCATTTACTCTTTCTTTCCTATCTCATTAATCAAGAGATTCTTCTTCACTTTCATTTTAAAATAAACTACATTTCATTTTTAAAATAAGCTACATTTTTTTTTCTCATCCTTCTTCAGTTGGAAAATATAAATTTACATAAAATTGAACTTAATATTTTAAATCCCAACGTTCATATATCTCTCACATTACTCTAATCCTTTTCCATCACAATGCAATGGATCGGAGAGGCCGAGTACAGAGCTGGGTTAAATCCAGGTATTAAAGACTACTAGTTAATAATATCTCAGAACAAATGAGTTCTACTACCGACACAAAAAATGAGCCGTCCATAAATTTCTTCCCCTGTAATCAAAATATTAATATTTAAATGTTATGATTCAAAGTTTATTGGTAATAATGTTATGATTCAAAGTTTATTGGTAATAATACTAAGGTTAAGGTTAAAATCAAGTTTAAAAAAAGAGTAATTTGAAATATAATTAGTTTATATCTATTTTATTTGGATTTTTAAAAAAATTTTAAAGGGATTAAATTTTTTGAGTGTAATTTTTTTAAAATGAATAGGTTCTTGGTAGATCCTAAAAATTAAGAGAATTTAAATTGGTTTAATTATTAATTATAAATTATAATTACAATCATATTTTTTTTTTTATTTATTTTCTTTATTTTAATTTTTAATTTGTATTTATTTATTTAACGGGTGATAAGGGGTTATATTAAAACACTCCTGATGTAAAATGGCTTTATTAAGACACTTGGTTGATGTAAAGTCACTTATTTCAATTCCCCACCCAATTGAAATCAAATATTGACATGAGAATGAATTAAAAAAAAAATTATAATATTATTTATATATTAAATCTAATCAAAAATATTTAACAAAAAACCTTTCCATGCATTAATATTTTTTTTAATAATTAATTAAAAAATAAATAATATAATAATATTACTAATGAATTAAATTCATTATTATATAATAATTTTATAATTAATTTTATTTTAATTAAAAATAATAGAAATAATAATTATTATTTTTTTCTCGGTAAAAGACTATTCTATTTTCTATTAACTGGTAAACATAAAATTATAGTAGGGGTAGCTGTCGAACCCTGCACGTCACATATGTTACAAAAATTTCCCGAAATAGAGAAGCTGGGGATTACATCCAAGCTTACAACCAAATAGATTGAACAAACTGCCAAGTTCCTTGGCTTTACAGACAAACAGAGAAAGAGAGTACTGAGAATACTGAGAAACTGGGAGAGAGAGTACAAAGACCAAGACAATTGCATCTGCCGCGACTGGAAAGTCTCAAAAACGAGCCAACACCCAAAGATGGCTGCCAAAAAACAAAAAAGAGCAAACACAAGTGCCAACTGTTCAGCTGTCTTCGTCCCCCTGTGTCTCTGCATCTGGCTGACACGCGTCATCGTCGCTGTGCCCCTCTTTGCCATGCTCCACGTTGCCTTCCTATTCTTTGTCGGTGTTGCCAGCGTCAGGGTCCAGGAAAAGGTTGATGCAGTCGCTCAGGGGAGGAATTGGAGAAGGCGAGTCGACTTGAATGACTGGAACATCCTCTGTCTTTGCAGCCATGGCTAATTGGGCCGAGGAATGGTCACTGCTGTTGGAAGAATTGGGGTCTATGCAGGTTATTGGAGGAACCTGATTGATTTCCTTCGACATCAAGATGGTTATCTGGGCAGAAATCAGGGGGTGGTTCAGGTTGCTCTGGAATTTGAAGTGAGTGGATTGGAAGGCGTTGTTAGGTATCGGATGGCGGGTGGGGTTGGAAGCAGGGGAATCCTTAGGGGGAGAAGTAAGATTGATGGTGGTGCGCAGAGGAGTGGATTGAGGGCGCGCAACATGTCGCTTGCTGCTGCTAGACTTATCTCCGGAGCGAGAGCGCTTCCCAGATTTTTTCATGGTGGAAAGGAGGACCGAGATTGTCAACGAGGCAGAGTGGGAACCAGAGATGCTCCTCAGAGCGTGCAAAGACCTCGGACCGAGATGCGAAGCTGATCAGAGAACAATTGAAACACTGAACTGTAAAACAGAGCCAGAGAAATTAAAATTGCCGCGGATGAAACACTTACCCCAACCTGATAGCAGAATTCCAGACCAAGGAGCACCGACGAAGTTGAAGGGCTGCCAATTCAAGCCTGAACCAGCTCGAATTTCCCAGAGTACCTCATCCACCGAGCTCACCACAAACCGAACAGAGTATTCTTTAGTCGCAGGCATAATGGAAAAATTACCGAATTGCCGCCTGTAAATACCGCTCCATAGACCGCGTCGGGCTCCGCTCGCCATTAATGACGCTGTCCTGCACCGTGCCAAGGTCATAACACTCACCATCCCGCCTCCAAACAGTGTCTGGGGCTCCACGCTGCGCAGCAGGTGGCGGCCTCATGCGTCTTAAGTGCGCATGAATGCCATTTAAGGCATCATTAACACCCAGATCCAGGAATAATAATTTAATTTTAATTTTAAATAAAAATAAATAATTTTTTTAAATAATAAACCAACAAATATCAAATTAATATATAAAACCTCTTATTTATGAGATAAGAGACCTGTTTCCACACTTAGCTTGTGAAAATTTAAATATATTCTTGGTATTTCATTCTTAACTGATTTGAATCTCACTCAAATTACTTAAAAAAAAATTACCAATTCACAATTATTTAGTAATATATTATTTTACTTTATAATTTACTTCTAAACTAATACAACAAAGAATTATTGCTTTAAATTTTGCCAAGTGTAATAAACATGATTTTGTATATTTTTTATTTAATATTTTCACTTAATCGTTTAATATTATATATAATTATTAATATATGAAATCATTTAATACATTTTTTTCATCAAAAGTTTCCGGCTTCTATTTTATAACCTTTATAATCAATTTTATATTTAAAAACGTGTTGAGCATGAATTCTGTGTTTCTTCGCAGACATTGAAAGCTATTTCTTTTGATTCCTTTATTATCTATTCATAGTCATATCTTAGCAGGGAAAGCTTTATGAGCTAGCCTGGACAATAAACTGCATTTCTGTAGGGCTTAGGTTGCTTCAACCAAATCCATTTCCAATTTTTCAAATGGGATGGAATCATGGATTTATATATAAATCTTTTCATAATAATGATAGATAGAGGTGGAATTATGATCCTTACACCTGAGATGTTATTAATGTAAATATCATGAAGAATGTGATCTTGGGTTAGGGATAGCCATGGTGTCCCAGAGCTCATATATTATTTTGAAATATCTTTTTCTACTAAATGTTTATGGCTAATTAGCGTGGTAATATTAATTTGTTCTTTCTATTTCTTTTAAAAGGGAAGGGAGTTTTATTACATTTGATCTAACAGGAAGGTATTAGCGACTCTGTAGAAGGGTAGTCAATCATTGAATGTGTTTTTACCTCATTATTTGTCTCCTAAGAGGTTTCTTTTATTTTAGTATGTTTTTTTATTTACTTATAAGCTGATATTTCATTAAGCACGACAATATTGCGAATATTATAGAATTATCTAGATCTTCTTGCTAGTATCCTGCCACTAAGGAAACTTGATCACTTGAAAAAAATAGGTTAGCATTCCAAAAATAAACAATGAGATAAACCACGGAAATCAAAACTTGATAGAGTTCAAAGTGTTTCATGAAGCACCGTGAAAGGTTCTTATTCAAAGACTTATAATGAAAAAAATAGAATAACAAACTAGTTAAACATAGCCTAATAGGACCATCTAGCTAGAGAGACCATATAACTAGATTTACAAGAAAACTAAAGAGATGTGGAGACGTCCACCTCAATGGGTTTGTGTGTCCTTGACTATAGCCTCCTTGATCTAGAGTAGGAGCCACTTGAGCTTCTATGAGCTTGATACAAGCACCCATGTCTTGTTGATGAGTTCCACCTTATCTAGCATCATCAACATTTGTTCTTTACCCTCATTCCTTTCCATGAAAAGCCTTCCTAATAGCATTGTCATCCTAAAGTAGAGGTTAATTATGAGTAAATATTGATTTTTCTTGCCCCTAGGATGTCCATGGTCAAGTACACACTCAGTGATATCCATCATAACTTAAGAATTAATAAGATAACCCATATCCACTGCAATGTCAGCCTCATATTATTAGAGTTCCTCCTAAATGTCAAGATGATCCTACTCTTTGAATAAGCATGTAGACATCACCACTTTGGCTCAAACTTGAGCATTACCTGTCTCCCCATAATTGTTGCTACCCCAACTAACCCTTGCTCACTATTAAACCATTGTTCCCATCCCAAGTGAAAAAAGCAATAGTCGGACAAAGCTATGTGTCATGGGCTTGTGAAAAATATGATTACCAAATCCCATATGACGTGCAAACACACACTTTGGAGATATAAAGGTTGACACTATTCACTCATTGATAGCTAGAACAATGAAGGCCAGTGAATCAACATCAATGACATAGGAAACATCCATTCATACCCCACTCCATAATGATTTAATGCATATCCAAGCAATTTTTTGTGCAATGCATACTCCCATTTGAACAAACATTGTATATGATGATGCATATCCCAAATCCAACACTTGTAAGATTTTCCACTGAGCATTGCATAATTCCCTTACAACCTAAACTCATGGCATGTACCATCCACCAGTTTTAATAAAACCTTGGTTTCTCCCACATAGCAAAATAATGTTAGGGTAAAAACACGTCACCCTTGGTTATCACGTGGGGTGACAACCACCTTATAGCCTCCCACCTCACCCAATTTCGGCGTATCTTACCAACTTTGCACTGTAGATTATTAGTTTCTTCATGTTCTCTGCAAATTTCTTCTTTTTACATTCATTTCATAAGGTTTTATTTCTTTGTTTAATGGGCTATTCAATCCCATATTATGGAAGTCCTCATTGCTTAGCTAAAAGGTTCTTTTTTTTGTGTCCTTTGTAAATTTCCAAAAAACTACTCTCTCCTCCCCATTCAAAATTTTCCTTTTTATTTTATGAGTGAATGCTTGCGAGAAGAGCCCTAATCCAAATCTTCTTATATCTCACAATATTGTGGTAACAAGTTGTTGTCATATAGATAACCATGATAAAAGAGTGAAGAAAATCATAATGGCAAGGTGGGTGGGAAAGAGACATACATAGTCAGGCATATAAACATTCACTTAGACCCCCCTTAACTTTCCCCTTTCAGCATATCATAACCCCTGTAAGGGCTCATGCTTAGTTAATATTAGTTATTTTGTTAATTACAAATAGAGATGTTTAGAAGTTTTCAAAATCACCATGGGACATGTCTTCATCATGGTGCAAATAAGACATTAAAACTATTCGTGCACAACATTTAAATATATCCAAGATTAAGTTTAGATCATTCCAAAGGGTTGAAACCGAGACATTACACGAGTATATCCCTTGTATAAATATCCCATCAGGATCCCATATGAATATTTAATTAAAAATGGAAGTTATTCTTTGAAAGGGTGCTTTTTGGGAAATTTATTAGCCTCTAGAGATCCCCTTGATCCATGGAAACAAGGATGCAAAAGAGCTATCCTCCTTCAATAAAAGTACCATGCAGACCTCCATATGTGGTTGATGGTTTTATGCCTTCCCCTTTGACTCATTGAAAGAATAATGACACCTCATTTTCTAAAGTGACAAGTATTCAGCAGGGCCTAGAGGTATGCATTTTAGTCGATGATTTCTGAACTTCAACCTTAAATCAAATATTCCTACAAAAAATCTATTTTAGGAGAGAATATATCACTTTTTATTGATTCAATGGGATGACCAAACATTGATCTCCAATAAAAAAATGATTAAAAAACACAGAGACTAAGCAAAGCACAAATCTATCCAATGTGAATCTACAAGGATTTTGAGAAATAAAATTGTGCATAAGGCCCTCACTATTGATATGCCTCCGAAGACTTTTAGTAGCATAGGCCTTCTCAGAGTGATTTATACTTTTTAAACTCCATCCACTTGTTACCTTTGGCTTGAATATTCTCCTTTATTCTATCTGTTTCATTTTTTCCCATTCATAAGAAATAAAAATAGTTTTTCCTCATTTTTCAAGCATGCCCACATCTATATATGCCATTAAATGCCACCACTATAGAATATTTTGAATAATAGATTTAACCATTATCAACCTTCCACCAATATACACCCACTAATTACACCAAAGTTAAACATGATAAATATGGTATCAACATGGTTAGAAAATACAAGACTCTTTCCCATAGTATTACTCAATTCCTTCTATCTTGTTGCTCCCATGTTTACTAAACCCCAAGCTTGAATGTATTGATAACGAGCATAATTCCAATTCCTTTATAGGATTACGAGAATTTCACTCAATAATCTTATAGAATAGAATACATTTGAAGTATTAAAGTGGTTTTTCTGTATGTAATATCCATACCATGATTTCTGTTAATATACCAAAAGAAATGAGATTTACATATGACGTTTCATGAAGACCATGATTGAACCTAGATTACATAATGAGATCATGTTTCCCTGGTTGGAAACCTATTTCTTACTGACCAAAACAAGCCTAAAAATTAGAATTCAAATTAACATGAATGCTTTTCATCCTCCCAAATTATCCCGAGTTGAGAAACTACTAATCAACTTGTTGTCACTCACTACTTTACAAGTTATCAGTTGCCCTGAGTGCAGAAAAGCATTGAATTTTGAAGCCATTTCCCAAGCCACAGAAGCTCCCAGAGTTTAATTAGTCCCTCTCCATTGCATAGTGTTCGTGATAAGCTTTCCAACGGTATGTGGAAGTCCAAAAATGGACTTCTAGATCAGAAGTTGGAGAAATTTTAGAGTTACCCTTGGAAAGCTAGAAAACAAAGGGGAATAGCCCAAAGGAAAAGGCTAATCGAAAATCACAATCAGTGGGTTCAATCTTATCACAAATCACAATCAGCGGGTTCAGCCTTATCACAAATCAGCTATCGGCGGGTTCAGTCTTATCGCAGATCGGCTATCGATGGGGTCACATGCACAGGCTTACGATCTATCGACGGTTAATAAGGCAGAGCGTTGATATCATAGATCAGTGATCGCAGGCGGAAAGGGGTGCACACCAGTGCAGGGCCATAATCATCGCTGAACATCAATATTGTGGGAATCACCGGAAACTAGGCATTTAGTGTTAAAGCGCCAAGAGGGCTGAAAAATGATTAACAAATGAAATCCATGGAAAACCAAGGTCGGGCAAACCCCTTTCTCCCTCCTCTAGGGGACCATGTGGTAGGATATAAAAGGTCCTGCATATCACACTCCTCGTAATATCAGTGATCGATGATTCGAGATAGGACCAGGGTTAAAAGGCTGTGAAGTGTTAAATCGCTAATACAACTTTAAATCGTCGGGGAAGGCCGAAATCATTCAATAAAGGAATTCGAAGAAAAACCAAGGCTGGGCGGGCCTTTTTCTCTCTCCTCTAGGGGGCCATGTGGTGTACTACCATTGGTCATTATAAATGACATGGTAGTTAACATCATCATGATGTGGCAGTACAGAAGTGACGTAGCGGTACGGAGGATACGTGTCACGCGGATTCGAAATTTTCAGGTTCCTAAGGGGGGCATTTTTGGGTGACACATGTCACCACTCATAGGGTGACATGTGGTAGTGATGACATCACCCATTGCAACTGCATATAGGTGATCGAATGTCAAGGCCCTCCTCCACCATAATCTCTCCAGGTTTGTGAATACGATATGTGGGGATCCTCCCGGATGCGATATTTTATGATTTATAATTTATGAGGATCCCGCGTTCGAATAGTCGGCCTGCACTATGAAAAAAGTGGATGGGTCGCTCCCTCTCCCATTTTGCAATTGCGATATGCGGGGGATCCTCCCGGATGCGATATTTTATGTATTATAGTTTATGAGGATCCCACGTTCGGACAGTCGACCTGTGTTATGAAAATAAGTGGATGGGTGTCTCCCTTTCCTGTGTTTTGATTGCGATACCCTGGGTGGGCCTAGTCCCACAGATTGGTGATCGCAGGTGTCAAACAGTGTTATCAAAGGCAAGCGCTATAAAACGTTGGTGTGCGAGATTTCATGTATTAAGGAAAAAATTCCCCCAGACAGGATTTTAAAGGCTCTAGCGCCTTAGGGCTAAGCCCCAAGTCACAACCCTCGACCTTATTATGTAGAAACACAAAGAGGGGCTAAACCAGAGGGGGTTGAGGAACATCATATCTCATGGTTTCGTAATGTTTCAAAGGTAAAAGCCTCGATTACAACAAGGCCTTGAGAGCATGGTACAAAGCTTTAACGGTGGATGGGTCAACATCTAAAGCATTGGATGAATTATGGCACATCGGTAAACCAGTATAGGGGCTCAGGAAGACTTAATGGCTCGGCATGGAGCTCCACTCCGATACCCAACAAAGGACTGCCTAGACACACTCCATTCCCACTCCGCGATAGGCAATCACAGTTGACCCACTCCCTACTCCAGAGGACAATCTATTCAGGTAGTTAAGGTGGAAGTAATAGGAATCGACAGGGTAGCAGGAGAAGTAGATCACAACTGAGACATGGCTTGACTAGAGGCCATTCACAAGAATAGTAGAGGGGACACTTCCTCCATCATCCTTCCATCTTCCTCTTTCTTTTCATTATTCTGTAATTTTTATGTATTTCCAAGAAGGGATCAAATCCTGATTGTGATCATTTTGGGTAGCAGAGCCTTGCATGCCAAGACAATTAGTCTAGCATACAACTGGATACTTCGGCAAAGATATTTTGTAACTGTAACCCAAGCTCCCCCTCTTCTTATAAATAGGGGAGAAACACTTAAAAAATATTCCAGAATTATGCAATTATGGATCACGATTTCTACGATTCCACTTTGGTTCTACTTGCATGTCCATGAGGGACTTGAGTGATATCTTTGCTGAATGTAAATGGACTGGTATGTTGGACTCGTATTGGATTAATGAAACTCTTCGTTGATGCCAAGCATATCAATGCACAATATGTTTTCCCTTCTGTAATCCCATTTCATAATATGTTTTTCCTTCTCTGAAATAATGTAATGGGATTTTTGGTTTCTCCCTTATTCATGGATTTATCTAGGCTACTAAATAAATGAACAATACCTATGCATAAGACAAATTTACTTGTGTTATCCTATAAACTACAGTACCTGTGTTACGTGTACAAGACAGATTTACTTGTGTTATTTGATTAACCTGTGGTACTTGTGTGAGCCCAGATTTACTTTTGTTGTTTAGCACTAATGGTACCCATGGTATATCTGTAATGAAACCTAAATAAGAACTCCATTGTTTCTATCTTTCCACCTTTTGTCTCTTCCATATTTCTGCTAGAACATTGCTGCTTAGGATTCTGTCCTATTTACAACCCTCTGCATTGAATTCCCTCCTTCCTTTCCTCCTCTTCAATTTACTACAACTTCAATCTAAAGATGCATGTTGTTGTGTGTCAGCCACCAGAATCAGACATTTCTCTGTGAGGTTGGCCCGATTGACCCCCTGAGCGTTTGGATCCATGTATCAGGTCGAGTTTACCTGCATGATAGACTTTTGAACCAAACGCTCCCTATTCTCTTTTTACTTACATGACAATTGAAAGTGCAACAGAAACCCCACTGATAACCGTCCATGCACTCCTCTATTAAAGATGGCCTAGGCATTGGTCTACAGTCAACCTAGAGGCTGTCTCTAGGAGGCTTTCTATGTCCCCTCAAACACTTGTGCTGAAGGTGCTAGAAATAGCCACAACACAACCTTTGACTCACACCTTGACATTCTAGTAGTATACAATCAAAAGAAAGACATAATAGTGACACAATAAAAAAAACATGGTTATATATGAGGTGGCTATAATTCCATAGATGGTGGATGAAACAAAACCATGGCACATTGATGAATTTAATCATCTAGTATAATCACCAAAGGAGTCGAGGAAGGAGGTGCATGAACCATGTTGAGTGGTGCTACATTGATGACCGCCTCACCATGTTTGGGTTCCTCCAAATCAGTACTTTAATTTGAGACGTAGTGTTCCATTTTGTTGAGTCTCACTATGATTTCATTCATATCATAGTGGATGTCTCGAGGACTCCTTCTAATTTCTTCCTGTCCATCAAATAGTTGGTAATTATCTAATTCCTTGTCATGTAGTACCATGTTGAGGAGAACCATCATCTGTCTATGAGTTGGAATTAAGTGGATAAATATAGACGTCTCTTCCTTCATTTTTCAGGATTAGGAACCCAATTGGTACTACCCCTGCATACATCTTATGAATCTGAATGGTACCAACGTTCACCAAATTCATGTTTCTCAAGAGTGTAGATTTCCTTTCAGACTTCAAAAGGAACCGAGTTGAAGAATTGTGATGTTGATTCCCAACCAAAGAGGTGATGTTTCCTGGAGGTAGATGCCCCTGGCCTTCCACTGCGGTGACTGATCATGTGTTAACATGGTGCCATATGCGATGAAAACCTGCAAGAGAGTGTGACACAAACCAACTTGGACAATCGACTGACCTTACACAATGCCACTATAGACCCAAAACCAGCTAATTTAATGTGAAGGACCTCGTTATGAGTAGTGTGCAGATGGGTAAGGGCCAAAATAAACTGGAAGTTGAGATTGTCAATGTAGAAGCACCCGATGAAACCAAATACGTGATAAGAGACATAGTAACCAGAGACCTGATTAACTGAAAGAATAAATTTTTTTGACCACAAAATTGTCATGTGTATTATAGAAGTTACGGGATTTTTAGAACCAAACTGAAAAGGTGCCACTATACCAGACTCTTGCAAGCAACATGGGAGGGTTAAAGGAAATACCAGATGGCTTTGTAGTTTGAAGTTCCACATAGGGTTGTTGAAGAATGTAACTAGGTTTGGTCTTTAGAAAATGTGTTTGTCCAAATAATTTTTAATATTATTACAATGACTTATTGAAGCATGCGTTTCATGCTTGGGTAAACACATGCTTGGGTCATCATTATATTAGTAAAAGTCCCCATTATGGACTCCTAGGATTAACATTGAGTCAATAGAGTCATTGTACAATTAAAGATGCCCTTCTTGGGCTTTGGAAGCATGTAAAAAGGTTTATTATTGAGTAAAATATGATTTATGTAACCTCCACATCAAGTCGGCCCAACGGATATTAAGTCAGCCTAAGGGACACCAATTTGGCCTCACCCAGAGCCTATAAATAGAAGGAGATCAAATTCATTTGGAGCATCTCATCTCAAACAAGTTCTATATCTCTAGTGAAGCTGGAAAAAGTGCAAACTGGGTCAAGGAATTCAAAAGTATGAGTTGGGTCAAGGTCAAAGAGAAAAAGAAAATCAAAGTTTTGGTGGTACTCTTTCTCTCTTTCGTTCCCTAGTTTGGGATATCGAAGTATTTCAAGTGTTGTTGTTGCCTGATGTCGTAAGTTGATACATGGTCGAAGATGATGGGGTTGAAGTGTTGCTGCAAAGGGGTCGAAGATATGGAATGGCTGACTTGGTGTGGAGGGAAGGTTTGGTCTATATCTAGGTTGAATATTCTCAAAGAAAACTATTGAAGGAAGATAATTTTTGACTGGGTTTTCCCCTCGAAAGGGGTTTTTCCTTGGCATAGTGCCTAGATATTGTGTCTTATGTTTTTTTTAATCTTCATACACACATAATGTCGTAATTTCTTGATGAAAGTTGAGATAATAAAGAAGTAAAATAAGCCAATATAACTCACAAGTATTTATCAAAAAAGAGGAATCAAACCCTAATCTACTTGCAATGATTTCTCAACATCGTATGCGAGCTAAGGTCAAGAAAGGTTGAAGATCACTTTGTTGGCTCAAAAGTAATGAACATGGATTCTCTCTCTTTGATAAACTATATAAGAATGGGTATCAACATTGTTGGAAGCTAGATCACGAAGGTTATCCAATACTTATTCAACAAGGTCAAAATTCAAGGGTATTGGCTACTCTTACATGTTCCCTTAATGATGACAATGCATGGTGGAGCATCAAGGCACATGACAAGAGAAAGTAACAAATTCATACACTATCAAAGGAGCCATATTCTCATGCAGTGGAATTGGGTGACAACAAAATCTATGATTTTAAAGGCCTGGGATCAACATCATTGAAGCTAGAAAATGGATCGAAGCTGCAACTAAATAACATACTATATGTTCTAAGTTTGATAAATAATTTTCTTTCTATTTCTTGTTTAGAAGATAAAGGGGATAAAGTTTCTTTTGTTGATGGAAAAGCATTGATTTAGGGAAAATACTCTAGCATTGATAAAGCTAGGGTTATTGAAGTTTGTGAAGGAAGTATTTATAGAGTTATTACACCACCTCCTCAATCTTTGGTTCACATGGAGATCAATCCCATTGAGATGTGACATAGGAGGCATGGTCATCTACGTTATAATTTTATCCCTACTCTTAATCAATTGGTTCAAGGCATCCCCAATATGAAGTTAGATCATGAAGGTGTGTGCAAGGAATGTTATTTGGGAAAACGTACAAGAAAACCATTTTCAAATAGTGAAAGAAGGTTTAAACAAATATTAAACCTCATACATTTTGATGTGTGTGGGCCCATGTCTGAAAAATCACTTGGAGGTCATCTTTACTATGTAACCTTTATTGATTATCACTCTAGAAAGACATGGCTCTATCTTCTCAAGAAAAAGGATGAAGTATTTGAGAAATTCAAGGAGTTTATATGTGAAGTGGAAACCCTAAAAAAAAGAAACATAAAATCTCTAAGTTCCGACAATGGTGGGGAATACACTTCTAAGGAATTGAATGCATATTGTAAGGAAACATGAATTAAGAGGGAGATCATTGTTCCCTATAATCCTGAACAAAATGGAGTGGCTGAAAGGAAGAACATGTCAATTGAAGAAGGAATTTGAATTATGCTCCTTGATCAAGACACGCCAAAATTATTATGGGGAGAAGCAATAATGACAGTTATGTACATTCAAAATAGAATTCCTCATAGAATTATTAATAATATAACACCCAAAGAATTATTCACAAGAAATAAACCAAGTGTGGATCACCTCTGAATCTTTGGAAGGCCATCATACATCCATGTTCCAAAGGGAAAGCGAAAGAAGTTAGATTCCACAAGTATCAAGGGAATATTCGTTGGATATAGTTTCTCCTCAAAATCATATAGAGTCTTATTAAGGAAGGAAGACATATCAAAGTAAGAAGGGATGTCATATTTGATGAAAATCAAGGCTAAAAGAAATCAAAGGATATTCCTATTGATTCTGACGATGGAGAAATTCCAATATTTGAATAAGAAGAAGATCATCATGGAAACCCTACTGCAAATCAAGAAGAGGAAGAAGGCCTAAGTGAGCCTATTCAATCTATGGTCATCCCAACCATAAGGAAAAGGCAAAATTGGTTAAAAGATACATTAGAAGATGTTGAAGGACATGAAGCTACGAAAGGAACCTTCAAGGAAAGTAAAAGATTGAAGAGATATTCTGGTTATGTTGCATATATGACAAAGTTAATTGAAGTTGAATCATCTACATTCAAGGAAGTTACTCATCAAGAGGTTTGGAAGAAAGTGATGCACGAAGAGTATGAATCCATTGTGAAGAATGGGTTTTGGGAAATTGTTCCTAAACTTAGTGACAAATCGATTGTCACCTCAAAATGGATCTATAAAATCAAACATGCTATTAATGGAAGTATAGACAAATACAAATCTAGATTCATTGCAAGGGGTTTATCTCAAAAGGAAGGCATTGATTATGAAAAAAATTCACCCACAATAAGGTACACTACTATTAGATCTTTGGTTTCATTGGCTGCTACAATGGGTTGGAATATCCATCAAATGGATGTGAAGACCACATTTCTGAATGGGACCATTGAAGAGGAAGTGTATATTGAACAACCTAAAGGATTTGAAGTTAATAGCAGGGAATCTCATGTTTGTAGACTCAAGAAGGCCCTATATGGTTTGTAGCAAGCACCTAAGGCATGATATGCAAGAATGGATGCATATCTCTTTAGAATTAGGTTCATAAAGAGTTATGTTGATCCAAATCTCTACATCATGGTCATGAATAATAAGCCTGTCATTATTCTACTATATGTGGATGATCTATTCATCAACGATGTGGAGAAAATAATTTAAGAATGCAGGAAGATGTTGGCAACTGAATTTGAGATGAAGGATCTAAGACTAATGCACTACTACTTGGGTATAGAAGTATGGCAGAAACTTGGGGAGATATATTTGGGGAAAGGAAAGTAAATCATCAAGTTGTTGCATAAATTTAGGATGATGGATTCCAAGCCTATGAATACTCCTATTATCAGCAATCTCAAGAAGTTAAGGGGATCTGATTGAAGTCTCGTGGATCCTACCTCCTATCGTCAATTGGTGGGCTCTTTAATGTATCTGGTAAAACTAGGAAAAATATATGTTTTGCAGTAAATATTCTTAGTGAGTTTCAATTGGAGCCTTGTTATGATCACTAGATAGATGCCAAACATATTGAGGTATCTTCGTGGCACTATACATCATTTCCTAAAGTATGATAGTAAGGAAGTCAAGATAATTGGCTTCATAGATTTTGATTGGGGTGGCAGTGAGACCGATGGAAGGAGCAATACTGGAGGATGTTTTAGTCTGGGATATGCTATGATATCATGGATGAGTAGAAAGCAAGATCTCATCGCTTTAAGTAGTGTTGAGGAAGAATATGTGGCTACATGTGAAGTAGGAAAGGAGGTTGTTTAGTTAAGGAAGCTTCTAACATATTTGTCCGAGAAGTCTATGGGTCTTTCTGTGATTAATTGTGATAGTAAAAATTGTTATTATAATGTCTATAGATCTCGTGTTTCATGCTAGAGCAAAGCATATCACCAATAAGTTCCACTTTATTAAGAACTTGGTGCAATATGGACGTGAATTTGGAGTATGTCTCGACAGATGAACATGTAGCAAACGTACTAACAAATTCTATTCCTAATAAGATGTTTGAATATCTAAGAAGCATGCTTGGTTTAGTAGATATTTTTTTATTGTATTGATGATAAGAGATTGGAAGAGATTTGTTGAGGCTTTGCAAGTGAATCATTTCTTGGGAGGACATTTGGGTGACACTTTTTGTTGATGTCTAGGTCCCAAAGTAGGGAGGGTGGCATTGGTTGTAAATCTCCGACCTCGGATACATACCTATGTCCCTAGGTTGGTGGTCAAAGAGTAAGCTTGATGGTACCTAGAGAGGCTGAAATCTTGAGTCCACCTTAGTCCCACTTGGATAGATTTCCCTAATAGGAATCTATTCAGTGGCATTGCGGTACCTAAACTATTGAGAGACCAATGGATAGATTGCATTGGTCAGGAATCTAGTCCATGGCATGGCGGTACCTAAACTCTTCATTGCTCATATAGTTTGAGATCTTCCATTATATATGTATATTATGAATACCTCCCTAGTTAAGAGGGAGTGTTGAAGAATGTAACTAGGTTCGGTCTTCATAAAATGTCTTTGTCAAAATAGCTTTTATTATTGTTACAATGACTTATTAAAGCATGGGTTTCATGCTTGGGTCATCATTATATTAGTCAAAGTCCCCATTTTGGACTTCTAGGATTAATATTGAGTCAATAGAGTCATTGTATAATTAAAGAGACCCTTCCTGGGCTTTGGGATCATGTAAAAAGGTTTATTATTGAGTAAAATATGATTTATGTAACTTCCACATCATGTTGGCCCAAGGAACACCAATTCAACCTTACCTAGAGCCCAAATAGAAGGAGATCGAATTCCTTTGGAGCATCTCATCTCAACAAGTTCGATATCTCTAGTGAAGCTGGAAAAAGTGCGAAGTGGATCAAGTAAGTCAAAAGAAGTGTGAGTTGGATCAAGGTCAAAGAGAAAAAGGAATGTCAAAGTTTTGGTGGTACTCTCTCTCTCTTTTGTGCCTTAGTTTGGGAGATCAAAGTCTTTCAAGTGTTGTTGTTGCCTGATGTAATAAGTTGTTGAATAGTCAAAGATTCTGGGGTGTAAGTGTTGTTGCAAAGGGGTTGAAGATCTGGAAGGGTTGACTTGGTGTGGAGAGAAGGGTTGGTCTATGTCTAGGTTGAAATGTCTCAAATAAAACTATTGAAGGAAGAGCATTTTTTACTGGGTTTTCCCCTCAAGAGGGGTTTTAGTGCCTACATATTGTGCCTTGTGTTTTTGTGATCTTCATACACACATAATATGGTAACTTCTTGATGAATGATAAGATAATAAGGAAGTAAAAGAAGTCAACATAACTTACAAGTAACTATCAAGAAATAGGAACCAAAACCTAATATACTTGCATTGATTTTTCAACAAGGGTAAGATAACCACCAACTCGAAAGATGGACCAGAGGAGGAAGTACGTAAGAGACAGATAAAATACATTTGTAACCGCCATTGATACCCTACAAACCCTAATGACAAGAAAAATTAACTAAATGGAAACCCAACTATAGAGACCCACACTTATAAAACCGGACACTCTCGAATTTGCCTAGATGTTCACTGCGAGAGAGGAAGTACCAGAACCCAAAGAAATGATGAAAGAAATGAGAAACAACCAACACATACCCAGAGAGAAGTTGTAACTTAAATCGTCGTCGTGTACAAAGATGCAACAAGAAACATATCCAAATGTAGGCATAAAATGAACCAAGGATGGCCAGTACCAACCTGGAACGAAATTGAAACTTAACTCACCACCTTGAGTCCTTATGGAATGTACGCCACCCTACTCTTACAAATATATGAAATGGTAACTGACCAACACTCAAGTAAAATAATCACTGCTGCATGGTGAGGTTCATTGCCCAGAGAAAAACAACGATTATTTTGCTTCCCAAGATCCTCCATCCCAATGCACTGAATGATAGATTCATTAATACTTTGTATTCACCTATTAGAGGGGATCTTGGTCTTAGCCAATCACTCCACCATTCTCTACATTGCAAAACTTGTAACTTTAGTTTGAAGGAATGTCGAATCAAGTGAAGAACTAGACACATCATTCCCCTACGTTGTGACATTAATGTCGTCATCCTCCCCTTCTATGGACACCTTGTTAAATTTAACTCCTTGCCACGCATTGGAGGGAGACTACCAAGTGGAAGCCTTGGCACACCCTCTCACGACGACCACCTCCATCCTGGTCAAACAATTTTGTTGCATATCAATGATGGTTGGCGACACCGGTTATCGGCCATAATCCTTCCTACGAAATGTTCCAGGACCTATTTACAATGACAACACCCATCAAGAATGAAGTATTAAAGTATTATTTATCTCTCAAAATTAAATGTAATTATCCTTTTTAATATGGTTTCAAAATAAAATACTCTCGTTTTTTTAAATATTATATATTTTCACAATATTTTTTTCATTATTTTAATTCTTAATGTATTAATTTCAATATTTTATACTTATGTAAAATCTGTTTTTTATTATATTATACTTGAACTATAGTCATTAAAAAATTACACTTAAAAAATGTTCCGTCACAAATTGTTATAATATTACGTGTGATAAATTGTTACAATTTTACATGTGATGGAATAACTTGTGTTATAATAAATTATAGAGAGGATTTTGAAAAAAAAAGTGAATAAAAATTCATAGAGAGTAAATATATATTAAATTAATATTAAAGGTTAATTAAATTAAATATTTTTTATTTTGTTTGTTTAGTTGTGTGAGTTTTGAGATGATTATATGTTTAAATTTTGGTTTGAGAAATCATAATTTAGGGGCATTTAAGTTGTCAAAATTATTAAGGATCACACCAAACCTTAATATGGCTGGATTTTTTGCTTATATAGTTTCGAACTAGTGATCTTTACATTAGAAAGTGCCTTAAGAATGCACCCATCATGATCTATTCTACACTCTATGAGGTAATTTTGATAAATTTATATATTATTAAGTAATTTCATTATAATATTAAATTTTATTTAATAAAAGTAGAATGGTTTGATGTGGATTAAAGCAAATGGGCATTTCATTTTGCCTATGAAATCGTAAGAATAATATTTTAGTATAACCAAGTTGTTATATTTTTTATTGGAAAATAAAATATATTTATATATTATTATGTATAATTAAAATAAAATATTTTAATATTTTGTTTATCTATTTCTATTATTTAAAATAATAACCAACCTAGATCCATCTAACTACGGATCTATCACACGTTGAGAGGGATCAAATCCCTCGAGTTGCAAACCTTTCCTCAAATTCTACACTCCAAAAAGAAGGTTTGCGCCTCGAGGGATTTGATCCCTCTCGGTGCATGATAGATCCAGAGTTAGATGGATCTAGGCTGGTAGTAAAGATCTTATCTTTTCTCTCTCACTCTCCAATATTAATAGGTTGAATTACTATAACACAAAAATTAATGCACAGTGTCAATAATTTTTTTGTGCTTACACTACAACCAATCACATTGTTAATCTATTCACTTTAAAATTAACGTACCATCATGCATCTACATCATATCATAAATCAACATCTACACTGAAATCAATGCATCGAATGCAAACAATCAAATATGATTAGAAAAAAACATCTAAACTGAAATCAATGCATATAATGCAAGCAATCGAATATGATTAGAAATCAACATCATCTAGTGCAAGAAATCAAATATAATAAAAAATCAAAATCTACATTGAAATCAATACATCTAGTGCAAGCAATCAAATATAATTAGAAATCAACATCTATAGTGAAATCAATGCATCTAGTGCAAGAAATCAAATAGAATTATGTACAATAAAATCAATGCATCTAGTGCAAGCAATCAAATAGGATTAGGAATCACATTTACACAGAAATCAATGCATCTAGTGCAAGTAATCAAATAGGATTATAAATCACCATCTACAATGATTAGTGCATCTAGTGCAAGCAATCAAATAGGATTACAAATAACCGTCTACGCTGAAATCAATGCATCTAGTGCAAGTAATCAAATAAAATTATAAAACATCTACACTGAAATCAATGCATCTAGTGCAAGTAATCAAATAGGATTAGAAATCTACATCTACACTAGAACCAATGCATCTAGTGCAAGCAATCAAATATCATTAAAAATTAACATCTACACTGAAATCAATGCATCTAGTGCAACCAATCAAATAGTACTAGAAATCACCATGTATGTTAAAATCAATGCATTTAGTGTAATAAATAATCTTCCCTCTCTCCTCCACCTATCTATAACTATATCTCCCTCCATCTCTCCTTCTTTATCTCTCTATCTCACCCACAAATATACACACACTCTCTCCATCTCTCCCTTGTCACTCCCTCTCTCTCTCCACTTCTTTCTCTCTATTTCTTTCTTCTTCCCTCCCTCTCTATCCATCCAACTCCATCTATTTGTCCCTCCCTCTCTCCTCCTCTCTCTCATCCTTCCTCTCTATCCCTTTCTATCCCCCCATCACTCTCTCTCTCTGCCCTCCAATCCTATCACTTTCTCCCTCCCTCTCTCCTTCTCTCTCTCCTCATCTACCCCCCCATATTTGTGTCTCCCTCCCTCTCTCACTCCTCTAAATCTCTCTCTCCTCATTCCTCCTCTCCCCTATAATTTAGTTTATCTCCTTTAGTGGAAGCAATCAAATAGGACTAGAAATCACCATCTACATTGAAATCAATGCATCTAGTGAAATAAATATTCTTGCCTCTCTCCCCCCTACATCTATATCTATATCTCCCTTCATCTCTCCTTCTTTGTTTCTCTATCTCACCCCCCACAAACACACATTCTCTCTCTCTCCATATTTATATATCTCTCATTCTCTCTTTCTCTCTCTTGTTCCCTCTCTTCACCTTCCATCTATATCTCTATCTCCCTCCTCGTCTCTTTTGTCTTTCTATATCACCCCCAAAACATACAAACCCTTTCTCCATATCTATCTGTTTTTCCCTCCTTCTTCCTCTTCCTCATTCTCTCTCTCTTCGCCTTCTCTCCCTCTCTCCCCCCTTCTATCTCTCTTCCCTCTTTCTCTCCTCTCTCCCTCTCTCTCAATCTCCCTTATCACTCCCTCTCACTCTCTCCACCATTCTCTTTGTGTCTTTCTTCTTACCTTCCTCTCTCTCTCTCTCCCTTCATCTCTCCTTCTCTCTCATGTCTCTTCCTTCCTCTTTCTCCCTTTCTCTCCCACCTCCCTCTATATCTCCCTTCCTCTCTCCTTCTCTTGCTCATGTCCTCGCTCCCTTCCTTTCTCTCCCACCTCCCTCTCTCTCTCTCTCTTTTCCCTCCAACTCTGTCACTATCTCCCTCACTGTCTCCTTCTCTCCCCCACTTCTCTCTATCTCTCCTTCTTTGTCTCTCTATCTCTCCCCCAAGCATAAAGATTCTCTCTCCATCCCTTCCTTGTCACTCTTTCTGTCTCTCTCTCAACTTTCCTCTTTCTATCTTTTTCTTCTTCCCTCCCTTTCTCTCCTTTCAACTTCATCTCTCTATCCCTCCCTCTCTCCTCCTTTCTTTCACTCCCTCTATCTCTCCACCTCTATCTCTCTATGTCTTTGTTCTTCTCTCCCATATATATTTGGAGTTAATATATATCATATAATATAAAAAATTAATATTATATTAAATCTAATATTGTATTATTAAAAAGTATTAAATTCAATTATTTAACATTAGAATTAATAATAATAATATTAATCTTTCATATTAATATTAGATTTGATGATATTTTTTACATGGCATGATAATAAAATTTATAATAAAACTACATCAAATGAATATTTTCCAATATTACAATTTTGACGTGGAAATATTTGTGTATAGAGATTTTAATATATCCATAAGACATGGTTTTCCTTTTAAAGATTCATTTTACAAATAATTAATTAAAAGAAATATTAAAAGATGTTAGAGCAAGATTTTGGATTCTTTTCGTTGAATTAACCCTTTTACTTTGATTTAAGAAATGGTAGTGGCTTTAGTAAAGAGTAAAGATGTTTAAAATTTCACCTAATTTGGAGTTTTAATGTGGTAAAAAAAAATTGAAGGTAAATTTATGATAAAAGAACTATTTGAAGGTAAATTTAGGATAAAAGAACTATTAACCGCATGAGATAGTTGTATTGTAATTTTTTTATTTGAAGACATGAGAGAATTGTATTGTAGTATTTTATTTATTTATTTTTTATCTATATGGTTATTTCCATTTTTGTTTGGGGCCAACATTAATTTTTCTATTTTCATTATTATTATTTATTGGAGAGATGAACATAAACATTATTTAGATTTCTAATTTATTATTTTTATTGAGCTAAAATTTACTTTGAGCATGAGCATACCGGTCATACCTGATTGTAGAATGCACTGTAATAATCAACATAGATTTATTTTAAATGTGAGTTTACAAAATTTCTAAAAAAAATTAATTACACAATTAAAATGACTCTAAGATAATACTCTTACAAACTTTCTTAAAGACTTTAAATAAAGCTTCATTATAACAAACACCATAGTTTTACATAATATTATAGAGTTGTAAATTATGATAATTTATAATTTGATTTAACTTTATAACTTAAAAGTTAAAATATTATTATAATTTACTTTTTTAATTTTAATTATAGGAAGTTTTTTTGAAAAATTACAACATTTCTTATTGAAAAACTACCATACTCCATTGAAAAGTGCCTATGAGTACTATTTTTTATTTACAAAAAATAAAATTAAATGATTTTTAATAACTAATTCTTCTCTCAGGTAAGAATTCCAAAACCATGGTTTTGGTCAAATTTGCTTGTTTCAAAACTTTAATAAAATTTCAATCAAAGAAATTGACGTGTTTAATTTTTTTCAATTATATTTAAAAAACAAATTAAACCATTTCATTTGTCGACGCGTTTTGAACCAACTAGTGTGGTTCATCGTCAGGACAAATTGTCCTCACTATGAAGCACACTAGTTGGTTCGAAACACGTTGATAAATGAAATCTCATATGATTTACACTAAAAAATCTCTCAAAAATTTAATATAGATCACAGAAACTTCAATTCTACAAATTAAACCATGAAAATCAATTTTTTGTAAAATCAAATAAATACAAATAAATAATCTTTGTCAAACAATCAAATTCATGGCTTTATCCTTAAATAGTAAGGAATCACGATTCATTAGATCAATTTTTTAAGGCAGTGTCTGAGAATTGCACGCGACATTCCAATTTTCTGAAGTAATTAGTGTAGAATTTTAGAGATCTATCGCGCCGTTTTCCTTGATAAATTTCAAAGGGATCACCTATGTCACAACCAGGAATCGAACTCTCTCGAAATTACTAAATTACAAAAAAAAATATTTCAATGCTTTTTGCATATAGTTTGTCTGGGAAATCACATTTCACATTTATTTATTTTTAAATTTATATAATAGTAAAATCATTAATACTAACTTAATTTATGAAAAGCTGGTTGAAATTTATAAAAATTTTAAAATATAATATTAAATATTTATTTATTATTGATTTATAAAAATATGTGAAAAAATATTTTATTTTATACACTAAATGGGGCAGTGAGAACTCATAACTAATTCTCAAGTTAATGGTTGAGAGACTCATAACTAATTATCAAGTTAAGTAATAGTGTTTCCATTTTAAGGTGTTATAATGTGGATTTATATATATATATGATTTTAAGTAAATATTTAATGTTTTATTATTAGTTTAGATCTATTTTAATTATGGATTTACCAAATTTTTGAGCTAACTATCCAATTAAGTAATGTTTGTTTCCATTTAAGAGTGGTTATATATATATATTTATTTGAAATTAGATTTTTAAGTAAATATTTAAATGTTTTATTATTAGTCTAGATCTATTTTAATTATGGATTTACTAAATTTTGAGAGGGATGAAATCTTTTTTCATTCTATAAAAATTTACACCTTAATAAATTTGATCACCCCGGGGCTGCTAAATGAATATATTCTGGTTATATATATAATACCATTGGGCAAAACTATAGGTGAGATTAAACCATGGGAAAACCACCAATAATAAATAGACTGATTTTACCTCAATTTTACTTTATTATTTATTTATTTATTTATTATTATTTTTTTTTATTTATTTATTTTTTTTTATATTTAAATATAATTTTATTTTGAATTAATTTGATTAGATAGGAGAAAATGTTACAACACTCTTCCATACTCGTGCCTTTTGAGAGCAAAAATAAATCAAGTGCTTCTTACCATCTTGCAATACTAGTTATATACCCTTGAACAAATGTGGAAAAATATTCTTTAAATTCTCTACAAACCTTAAAAATGAGATATGTCTTAAATTTTGTCTTAATGAATAGATAAATGAATTATATATATATATATATATATATATATAGTATATATATAGACACACTCTGGAGAGCATGGGAGGACTAAGCCTTTCACCTATGGGAGAACTATGCCCTAGAGCGGGGAAACCCAAGATTGAGTCATAAAGTTCCCCCTGCTGCTAGAAGGGGAAACTAGAGGTAGAAATTAAGATTACAAAATTACAGTAAGTCATTAAATTAACAAAAATTCCAAACTTTATCTGAGTGACGCTAGGCCATATGTTGACAAGCCAAAACATATGAATGGAGAGTCTAGGATAGACCAACCTAGATTGAGCCATAAAACTCAAGAAGTTAACACGAACCTGTGGAAGATTCCACCTCTAAAAGCTGAACCAGAGTCGCATTGGAGCTGCACTGGACTGGAGTATTGCTCACTACACTTGGAATTTTCTTGAAGGTGTAGTAGCTTAAGGGATTGAGACGGGGAGGAGAGGAAGAAGGGACCAAGGCATGGGCAAAGGAAGGAGGATGAGAAGGGTCGACATTACTATGAACGAGAGAGGGAGCCATGAGAATTGGGGGGGCCGGGGCAAGCGCAAGGGCAGAAAATTAGAAGATGAGGGAGCATAGGAGAAAGGAGACAAAACATTGGGAGGGAAGTTGATGTTTAGGTCATGCGCCAATCGTTTGAGGGAGGAGGAGGCATGACTACGGTAAGCTAAAAGCTTCACGATCGAATCAATAGCCCTTGATTTTTCCTTTTCTCTCTCCTTGAGCTGAAGAGCAAGGAGATTGCAGAGAGCCTGCAATGTGTACATGCCACAACGAGTCTCAACCTCCTTAACTTGAGAACCTAGCATCTGATGTGGGAAGGGATGCCAAAATCGAATAGGGTAGTTGTAGTACTGTACTCAAAGGTAGTCGGGAGGGCATCCCCTCCCCCCCCTCCCCACTCGCCCAGTGCCCCCTACGTCTCTCTTAACTCATGGTGGAGCATTGGGAAGATGTGAATGGGGAATGAGTCTTAGAGGGAGTAGAGGCCATAGAGGAGGAGTTAGCAAGCTTGATACATTAGGCTCTAAGAAAAACTATGAGGGGAATATAATGGAAAGAGCCCATGGTGTAGTGAGCTATATGCGGGGAGGAGACAAGTGAGGTGGGGGGTCATGCATGTGAGGGCAAAGCTCGGTAGTTGTTGATATTAATGAGCATTGATACCACCCGTGTCAAACCCCTATCCTGGTGATCGTCTTTCCACCGCACATAGGTAGGTGTGACACCATTACACTTTTTCTTTTTACCATTACTAGAGAGTATGGACTATGGCTAATTCCAACACTTGGCCAATTTTTGAATTCTTCAAGTGTTAAACAATCATGCAACGGAATTACATTTACTTCAATTAACATTCATCATCTTCATTATCAATATGCAGCAGAAATCATAAACCATACAAGTATACATAGTTATACTTGGGAGGGACAACTCCCATAAAGTCTACCCGTATCAATAATATATAACAGTAATGTACAATAATATACAATTACAAGTTTTACAAAAGACTTGTGCTACCAATTGCCTTGGTTTGCACAATCCACCAAATGTTGTGTCACAACCTCACAATTGACAGCTCCTTATTGCCCACACAAATATGAGGAAACCCCAAGTTTCCTTGCCTTAGAAAAATTATGCAAAATCACTGTCACTTTGGTTGATCAGCCCTACCCGTTGATTGTTCAGCCTTGCCCTATCGGTCGTGCAGCCTGTCTCTACTCGTTGTGCAGCTCTGCCCATCGTTTAGTCTCGCCCGGGTCAAGTCGCCCTGCAGCACCCTTGAGTCGTGCAACAGACCCAAGTTAGATCACCCTTGGGTCGTGCAACGTGTTTGTGTCGGGTCGTGTCACCTAGGTCAGGTCGCCCGCAGTTGTGTAGACCTTCCTTCCCGTTTCTTGCACCCGCGCCCACCTTTACATGCACCTCTACCCATCGATCCTGCAACTCATCCACCCATTTGGCACACTCACCGGTTCATTCGCTCTCCTTATGCCTCCCAAACACTTTGAACTTCAAAGTGAGTTCCTTATGCTTGGTTGCTTGTTGAATGATTGATTGAATGCCTCCCAATGTAGCCAATATATATGTGTGCGCTCATGCGTATGGAGGGGCTTCGGCCTCCAAGCCAACTTGCCAAACTAGCTCATCGCACCACTAAACTGCACGTCAAACCAATCTCATACGTTAGCCCACCGAGTCCACCTACTCGACCATCTGCTCGTATAAGATCCCAATCACACACTTATATACTTAGTCATTTTTTTTCTCTCCGGTTTTTCGCCACCTGGCCTGCTTGTGTTGGTCGTTTGACGTGCCCCTACTCGGTCACCCGTGTTGGTCATCTGGCAAGTCTGCCCAACCAACCGTCATCGCACAAAACTGAAACACCTCAGCACAACTTTTCGCACATATCCACTCCGCACGACTCATTGCACATAACCGAAATGCCTCCACACAACTTCTCACAAGCAACCGAAATGCATCCGCACAACTCATCGCACATAATCGAGTTTGGGCGCCCGTCGGACACAAGTGTGCTCGACTCGACTCATGGGCTTGGCATCCTCCCCCACTCTAAATAAGGTTGTCATCCTCAACAACTCCATCATACATAATCGCAAAGTCTTGCTAGCTCTAACATCTCCAAAATGTCCGTGCTGCCCAACTCTGCTCCGTCATCACATAAACCATCAAGGTTCATGCCTCCATGAACATGAAAGTCTCCTTGATCCATGATCATCGACCACATCCATCGTAGTCTCCACATGCTGCCCCACCATGGAAGGTTGGTCCCTCCAACTCAAGCTACATGCCATCACTGCAACATATATCATGTCGACCCCATCATGTATCGTCATCATCTGAATTGCTGCCATGATACTCCAACTCAACTCAAACATATCTTTGTACACTTTTGGACCCCATGATTTGAACTATTCGGGTAGCTAATCCAACTGTCACACTCAAACAATGAGAATTCACCTCCTCATGCCATCATCAATCGTTTCTCTCAGCATCCTGTCACAACATCAAATCAATCAAGAATCCATCCCATCTATATCAAAATGTAAATTAAGCGATGCCTAGGTCCATGAAGTAGTCTCCATCTCATCCGCAACATGATGTCCATGATGCTGGTTTCGATGTGATGCATATCAATCAGTCGCATCTATCCAATCATCATCATCCATATGTGTGAGGTCCATCTCCTCAAAATGAAGATCTCCTTATATCAAACCAATGCTCAATGTGCCATATCTAGATCCATGAAGTAACATCCACCTCATCTGCGATATGCTATTCATCAAACATGTCAAAGGGGAAAGTCTACACTTGCCGCATCATCCATGTACTTCCCACAGTAATAAACCAATCAACCACCATGTCTATCAAAGTGGTTAAGTCTCATCAACTCAACCCATGCCCAAGTTCTACCACCAAGGCATCACCATCACTGCAACTCCATCAACTCCAAAGTGTCTTGTCTCGATCACCTCCACCATGTCACTCCTTCTGAACGTACCCCATAAATGTGCCCAAAAGTATGCACTCCATACTGTATCAATGTTAGGTACACCTTTGACCTAAGATCCTCAATGAATCAGATACTCCAAGATCACCATAACATGAAGTCTCCAATGGCTACAACTATCTCAAGTCATCATGAGCTCCATGAATCATCTCCATCCAACATCTCGACATGCATACATGTCTCGGTCTCAAATGCCACTTCAATATGCCTTTGCACTCCATGTGGTAGGAATACTCTCATAGCCTGCTCATAAATCCAACCAGTCCATGGCCTTGTTGTGCAAAATTGCACAACATCCCCATCGGCTCATCTATAAAATGTCTCGATGTCGCATCAACAAGTCCATCCACACAACATCCCTTCCTTGGTACTCCTCATTAGATGCCCATAAATGACATCTCTATAAGTGCACCTGCATAATGTCCTTGCATAGTGTTTTCCATGTACCTCCATTTATCAACTCGATGTCCATGAATCAAGTTGCACATGTTGTCTATGTTAGTAGATTCATCACAACATTGGTCATCTCATCCTAGTCCTCAATAAGGTTTAGTGCACTCGGTCACTTAAACCATATATCACATCATATCATATCATGTCACAAGTTCCTTCCGTCATCACTAGCTCCCCCACTAAAGGTCCACCATGACTACCTCTTGGTCTCAATGATGAAGAAGTATACCCAAGTATCATATCATCAAAACTCTGGTGTGCCCTCCCTCCAATCTGTCCATGAGTCATGCCAGGCACTTAGCTAATTCTCCATATGGCTAAATCATGAACCATCGTCCACAATTATTATCATGTTCCTCCCTTGTCACGAGCATTTTCACCCCGTGCCATGAGGTTGCAACTGCCCCAACAAGCTCTGAAAAAATCAATGTTCCTTGCTTCTCTGCACAAGGTTTCATCGTAGACATCCATGGTAAGGTTTTCCATCTCATCGACAAATTGTCTTTTCCCTTCCTTGCATATGTCCCATCCTCCAAAAGATCTAATGAAACACAAGTAACAACAATACTTACTTCATCATGAGGCTCCTCCATGTGAGTGCCTTCATCCATCAATGTCTGCAATATGTACGATCCTAGTTAAACTTGTGCAATCAAAGGTGCCTCAAGTTCTTCCTCCACCGTTGTCATGCCTGAAACATCCCATTCTTCATATATCATGGCTTCTTCTTCTTCATCACAATCTGCAGCTACATCCTGCTCCATTGCCCAATCAAATCGAAGAAGATCTTCTTCAACATTCCCTCCCAAGAACTCAAGTTCATCTCGAATCTGTGGGTTCTCTTCTTTCATATGCCTCAACCTGTATAAGGTTATCAAGAGCCTCCCTTGGAATTCTTCCCAACTTTCCATGTCTTGTCGTTCATCTTGGCCCAAGCACAATGCTTCATCCCTGCTAAACCTGTCACACTTGGTCCAAAATCCAAGTGTTCAAGCTTCAATACCAATTTTAACCATGTTGTCGTATCTCTGCTTCAAATCTTCAATCTACAAAGTCTTGTGGAAATCAGGGCCTCAGATACCATCTATCACGCACCTATCCTAGCGGTAGTCTTTCAACCGCACATAGGCTGGTGCAACACCACTACACTTTTTATTTTTACCAATAATAGAATGTATGAACTACACCTAACTCCAACACTTAGACAAGTTTCCAATTCTTCAAGTGTTAACAATCATGAAACGGAATAACATTTACTTCAATTAACATGCATCATCTTCATTATCAGTATGCAATGGAAATCATAAGCCATACAAGTATACATAGTTATACTTGGGAGGGGAAACTCCCGTAAAGTCTTCTCGTATCAGTAATATATATCAGTATTGTACAATAATATACAATTACAATTTTTACAAAAGACTTGTGCTACCAACTGCCTTGGTCTGCACAATCCACCAAATGCAGTGTCACAACCTCACAACTTCTAGCTACTTGTTTCCCACACAAATATGAGGAAACCCCAAGTTTCCTTGCCTTAGAAAAATTATGCAAAATCACTTCACTTTGGTCGTTCAGCCCTGCCCGCTGACTGTTCAGCCTTTCCCTATTGGTCATGCAGCTCTGCCCATCGTTCAGTCTTGCCTGGGTCGGGTTTCCCTGTGGCACCCTTGGGTTGTGCATCAAACTCGGGTCGGGTCGCCTTGTGGCGCCCTCAGGTCATGCAGCGTGTCTGTGTTGAGTCGTGTCTCCTGCATTCGTGCAAACTTGCTCACCTATTTCTTGCACCCAAGCCCGTCGATACCTTCACCTCTGCCCACTGGTCCTACAGCTCGTCTGCCCGTTCAGTACTTCACCCACTAGTTCATTCGCTCTCCTTATGCCTCCCAAACACTTTTAACTTCAAAGCGAGTTCATTAGGCTTGTTTGCTTGTTGGATGATTGATTGAATGCCTCCCAATGTCGCTAATATATACATGTGTGCCCATGTGTATGGAGGGGATTCGACCTCCAATCCGACCCACCCAAATAGCTCACTGCATCTCTTAATTGCACATCAACCCAACCTTGTACGTTGGCCCACTGGGTCTAGCTACTCGACCATTCACTCGTATAAGCTCGTGATCGCACACTTCCATACTTAGTTTTTTTTTTTTTCGCTATGTAGTTTTTCGCCACTCGGTCTGCTCGTGTTGGTTGCCTGACATGCCCCTACCCAATCGCCTGTCTTAGTCACTCGGCGCGTCTGCCCAACCAACCGTTGTTGCATAAAACTGAAACGCCTCTACACAACTCGTCGCACATAACCACTTCGCGCGACTCGTCACACATAACCGAAACACCTCCACACAACTTGTCGCACATAACTACTCCACACGACTCGTCGCGCATAATCGAAACGTGTCTGCACGAGTCATTGCACATAACTGAGTTCGGGCTCCCTTCGCACACGAGCATGCCCTACTCGACTCGTGGGCCTAAAAATCTGTGAGGTGAGGGAAATGGTTGCTGCCAAATATAAGGCATTATCAGTCTTCTCTAGAACAGGTGGCCTAGCTCATTTAGGCACCCAAATCTCGAGAATAATAATTATTTTATATTATATAAATTATAATTTTATAATAAATTTTTCATTGTTAGTGCACAAATCTTTATTTTTCAAAAAATTTAGATGGTCCATTTTTTATACTAAATCCTATTCCATTTCTAAACAAGAGAGGCTGCATAGCAGCTAGTCCCTTCTTTGAGTGGGGAGCGGGGCTTGAGCTCATTGTTTATGCATAAGCAAGAAAATAGTGTTGTGACCAACTTGGGATAAGGGACTAGTAGTTGTAATATTAACCTTAAAAAAAATAGAAATTGAAAACTAATGTAAATATATATAGATTTTTTGGAATTTAACGTATTATTATGAGGATAAATAGTTAAAATAACTAATTCTAAGAGCCTCAGAAACCATGCCACTCATTGCAAATATAGAACAAATATTATTTTCTATCACATAAGCATGCAAATATGGACATTTCAGGAGACTTTCGAGCCTGACGTGGGTCCCACTGAGACAGGTTGAATAACTAGGTGGAAGCAAGTTCTTTCATAATCCCTAGCCAAGCCACATATTCTCATGTCCATGAGTAACATATTCATATGGATGGATCAAAGCTATTCCTACTCCAATACAATTTGCATAATTTATATGTAACACAATAATGAATTGATGTAATGATTCCCGTTGCAGGTCGTTTGCTATTAAGGATGATTGCTTCTCCCTATTCGAAGGCGCCCTGGAGAATCTGTAGAGTTTAAGGCAACATTATGGGCTTTCAAAATATGTAGATGAGGTTGCATTGGTCATAGAAGCCTACAAGACCTTTAGAGAACGTGCACCTTATCCTGCGAGTAAGATGGTTGGACACCTGGAGGGGGAGTTTGCCTTTGTGCTATTTGATAGATGCACGAAAACTATATTTGATGCACTGTAAGTAGTATACAATACCTGAAGAAATATTTTTGACTACTTTTTCATTTACTAATGGTTGTTTTTAAAAGAAAAACAAATATTAAAAGAAAATGAATAATTTCCCATGAGATAAAATTTCTCTATGAAAATATTAATATTTTTAATATAAAATATAAACAAAATATTTGGATTTTCGATCGAGTATTAATTTCTAAGTAGGTGTATGCTGGCCATGCGTTTAAACACTTACACGATATTCATGCAGTTATTGCAAGCCACCCACTTGTCATGTACGCTTTGCCATTTTAAGCATTTCTACATAGCTCATTGTCTGGTTTGGAATGGACACTCCCGATCTGACGACGAGTCCTAGAGTTGTTTAGTAAGTTCGACTGCGACGTTATGTGACTTAGTACAATTCTTTGGCCATGTTACTTGGCATATGGTTTAGTAAAGTTTGATTGGCATATGGTTTAGTACAACTCGCTCGCCATGTTAATTGGCATATAACTACACTAGTTATACGTAGTTATATATAGCACCAGTACGAGTAACAACATAGGTTGAGCCCTTCTTTTGTGCATCACAACATGGGTTGTTCATAATTTCGTTGCAGAGTTTATTCACAAGACAGATCTATTCGTATAGATATGTATAGAGATAAAGTTTCCTACTCGTAGAGGTCTGGAAAACTGAGCTCGATAACTATCCATAGATGGGCTTCACTGCAACTGTATTTTTGTTGGTTCTCATTAAATCTATAGCCAGTTTCATGATGCAATTTCTATAAATGCAAGTCTACAATCACAAATTCAAGGTGAAATTAAACTTATTTTTGTGCATGTAGTATGTGTTTGAAAAATCTTTCTGTGTCCTACGTTATGCTAAATATTCATGCTTTTATAATGATATCTCAGAGTCAAGAGAGAAAAATATGGAGCTTCAACAAAGCCAGGATCTTACAACAAAATTATCTGCTGAGAAAGAGGTCGAAGCTAAGGTCGAAGCTACATAACATCCAACTAAAATTGAATCAAACTTTAGACGAAAAGGGTGAAGTGGAAGAGATTGTAGTAAAACTGTAGGAAAATGTTGCTAGCTGGTGAAACTACTGCTTATGCTGGTACTGGCTCTTCGACTTATGCTGTTGTTGATGGTGGCTCTACTGATGGTTTGACTGATGGTAGGTCTACTGCTGTTGGATTTACTACCTATGCCTCTACTGCCCTTGATTATGCCTTCGCCTATGCTCCTACGCTTATCTTTGATGTTGTTTATTGCATCTTAGTTACTGGTGCTATATATACTGTTGTTGGGTATTTTGTACAAGTTACCCATTGAAATGCCCCTAGATATGTATATTCATCTTATAGTCATCTTGTAGTTTGTGTATATTCTGAATCTTATAGTTTGTGTATATGCCAAATCTTATAGGTTCGTGCACAAGTGCTTGTAGTTGAACACACAAGTGTTTGCAGTTGAACACACTATTCTTTAAATAAAAAAACAATGTGAATTACAGCTAGAGGCTAAGCAGGTGGAGCTCAGTAGCAGACCGAATGCTTCAGGAGGAAAAACAAAATTCTGAGCAAATAATTTTAGAAGTACAAGAAGATGTGTCACGTTGTTTACAAGAAGTTCGAATGGAACATGAATCATTAGTAAGTTTTTCTTTCATGGTTGTCAGTGGTTTTCAGTAGTAAGCTAATTGAAGTTTATAAAATCTCTAGATTTATGATACGATTCCTTCTAATAAAGTCCTGCAATTGCAACAAAGAAGAAGACATGTAGATTACCTATGAAGACATTGATAACAGTGGACAGGGCATATTGGTTTTGGTTCTTGTTGGAGCCGCCCAACTTCTCGCTACGCTGGTGTTGCCTTCAGATTACCTTGCCTTTACTGGTTTTAGACACTGCAACAACATGAATAAACCAGACACCGCAACAACATGTATTCACCGGTTTTAGACACTGCAACAACGTGCATAAACCAGGCACAACAACAACCTGCATTCACTGCACATCGCATGCTTGTCTGGTTTTCAACACCGCAACAACATGCATCAACACTTGGAAACCTCAAGGCAACCTCAACCACCTTTAATGACTTTAGCTCAATTGTCCTATAATAACATAGCATTTCAACATTTCATAGCATTTAATATGTTAAACTAGTGCCATCATTAGTTGGACACTTCTGAAAACATAATGAAACAGAGACTAATAAGTACACATAATATATACTTTTGGCCTCTCCGCCTCGGGAAGAGGCCAAATAAGATGGTGAAATGATATGAGCTTGAAAACTTTAGTTTATAAGTGATCTTGACTAATAACAAACAAGTAAATTAATTGTTTAACATTGTCAACTGATTACTATAATCCCATGCCATTGTGAGATAATAGGTACTAATAAAGTGTGTACATCATTTTCTTACTCATCAGAAATACGATAAACTACTCGAAGAGATCCTTTCATCATTAAATTGCATTTTAATAAAATAAAGTTGGTGCATTTTTCTACGAGTAGTGTTCATGTTGTATGTTAATTTTTGGATTTGTAAATATCTAAGGAAATTAGAATCTTCTAATGTTTTGGGTGGATTCATTATTCATTATTAAGGACAGAAGCAAAATTTAGTAAATTGGAAAAGAGTGCTAGAAGAATGGTATAGAATATGAAAGATGCAACAACAATAATACAGACATTAACGTTAAATTTCTGGAAAAATATAATACAAATAATAGTTAAACCAAACCTAGTCTAGGGAATCGGAAGGGTGGGTTATTTTAAAATATAAAAGCATTAATAACAGTAACGATAATATCAATATCAATAGGAAGATAATTGAACTAGAATAATTAGTAAATATTTTGAATAAAATTAAATAATTAATAAAATAAATAAAAATACTTGATAGTTAATCAAAGACCAAGAATTTGAAAGTATAAAAAAAGTTAAAAAATTAGAGCTTTATAATAAAAACAAAGAAAATATTTTTAGATACTTGAAAAATGTTTGATGGATGATGGAAGGATATTTGAAATTTGAAATATTCAAACATGAGAATAGAATAAAATATTAAATAAATTATTTAATTAATAATTAAAAAATGATTATAAAAAGAATTTTGAATTGAGAAGGATGAATTAGAAGATGTAAAAAAGAAAAAGTTTAAAAAGGAAAATCAAAGAAGATACTGAGGCAAGATTTTTTTAAACTAAAATATTGAGATAATAATTAAGCTAAATAGGAAAGAGTTGGGAGGAGAACCAAGGAAATATAAAGTAAGAAAAAAGAGGGCAAGTAAATAAGTATAATTATTATTTTTTTTCTTATTTTTGGTATTTTCTAATTTATTTTCTTCTATTTATTTTTATAATAATTTATTTTATATTATCATTAAATTAAAAATAAATTAATTAAATTATTAAGAATTTGTTATTGTATTAATTATTAATAAAGTAATTTATTTATATATATATATATATATATAATATATATATATATATATATATATATATATATATTTATTTATTTATTTTAATATTTTAAAAGGTTTAAAGAAATTATTATCTTTGCTATACTAAAAGAGTTGAATACGAAAAATAATTTCTGGATTGTGGAGCTCTTATTCACTTTTGTTTTCATTTCCAAAAACATTTGCCATACTACCAATCTTTTTTAACTTGTTAAGTCAACAAAACTATAAGGAGTTAGGAAAGTTTTTTTTCCCCTTCTTTTTGATTATAGAAATAAAATATTAAGGAATCTTAATTAATCTCTTACTAACTTATTAAGTCAACAAAACTATAAGGAGATGGGAAAGTTTTTTTCCCTTCTTTTTGATTATAGAAATAAAATATTAAAGAATCATAATTAATCTCTTACTTTCTTAACATGAGTTGAGTGGACATTAATCATCATCATCATCATTATCATTTTTCTAGTATCTAAAAATATTTTATTATTTTTATATAAACCCACAATTTTTTTTCTTTGAAATTCCTTGGTATTAGAATAACCATGGAATACTTTTATTTATTTTATTAATTATTTAATATTTATTCTAAATATTTGCCCAAGGGGTGTAGAACAAACGATGATGGAGTATATTGTTAAGGAACTATTAATATTTATTTTAAATATTTGCCAACAAAGTTTAGAATGGATGATGATGAAGTGTATTGTTAAGGAACTTTTAATATTTATTCTAAATATTTGCCAACCGGGTGTAGAATAAACGTTGATGAAGTGTACTATTAAGGAACTCAATGATATGAAGGTCACCAGTTTGAAACTCTATGGGCAAAACTAGAGTGATATTAAGGATTGGTGTGACCGAGCCCAGAGCCTAGATGCGATCTGCGATCCCCCAACTTCTTAGGGGCATGAAGTGTACTGTTAAGGAACTCAATGATGTGAAGGGCACCAAATCGAAACTCTATGGGTAAAAATCAAGTGATGTTAAGGATTGGTGTGACCGAGCTCAGAGCCCACATGCGATCCACGATCCCCCAACTTACATGCCCTTGAGTGACAGTTTCTCAAGCCAAAAATCAAACATAAAATCAGCTCAAAACTCACACCACTTAATAAACAAAAACATATTTATTTTAAATATTTAAAAATTATTCTACTTTCAATTAGTTTTTTATTCATATTATCATTACTACATTTAATATTTTATATTTCTAAATAACCCAACTTTCAAATTCCCTACTTTAAATTTAACCATTAAAAATAATTATTTTTTAACTTAACTATTTTAAATATTTTAATTATTCATTAACTTAAATATTTATTAATTATTCTACTAGTTAGTCCACGTTAAATCTCAATATTCTACTTTTATTTTATAATCCCTAAATTAAAGATGTATTTCTACTTATTATTATTTTTATTATATTTTTTCTAATTGAAAATTAATATTAAAATGATCGACATCTCTTATATTTTGTATAACTCTCTGGGCACTCTTTTCGAGTCCACTATGTTTCGCTTTTATACCCGATGATGGGTGGTGTGTTGAGCTAAAATATTACATAATTCTAAATTCCTCTCAGAGTTAAAAATCCAGAAATTAACATACAACACAAAATAAAGCCTTATGAATCTAAGGATATGTTAAATATTTTATAAACCAAATACATGGTAGTGAGGTTGGTGACTCACTCATATTTTATTTGGAATGAAAGGTTGCAAGTTTGAAATAAAAATATTTTTTTTACATATAAATTTTTGAAAATGGGTGGTTAAATATTAAACCAAAATTATATAATTTTGTTTATTAATTTTTAATTATATTAATTTAACAATAAAATAAATAATATTGAAATATAAAATAAAATAATTTTGATGATTATTTTTTTCATAAAATCAATTATGTTGATAGGTGTTGTTTTTGAATATGTTTTACTCACATTTTCGTCTACTTATTATTATGAAGGATACTTTCAATTATCAGGTAGTTCCCATTTGAAGGACTTCAAGCGAGGCATGTCTAACTTTCTCTTCTTCTTATTTCCCAAATTATTCACTAACATCCCCTCAAGGACCCTGGGATCTGCCCAAGAGTCTATCTTCACTCCACTCTTGTTCAAACCAAGTTGACATCTAAGTTGGCTTAGTGAAAAGAAGCCACATCTCTTGTGTAAAAGTCATTTCTCCATAGTCCATTCACTTCCTATGTCTAAGTTTCAGTTCACAAACTTAGCCCCTCCCCTACACTTCACCTCACAAGTTCATATTAACTTCTAATTCTATTTATTAGCTCCCTAAATCATTTCCCTATCCCCTATTATGCAAAAAGCTATATAAAACCCCAAAATATTAAATATTCTCCCCATGGCAACTATAGCCAAATAAATAAAAGTCAGGAAATGTTAGATTCATCTGGGATCTAGTATTAGCCTTCCGTGTCACTACTCTCGGGATTTATTTAACATCTGGTTAAGTAAATAACCCTGCTAAACCCTTTCTCCACACACCAAACCATACCACACCCCGCGCACATTGTATTTTGGATTTTATTGATGTTTGATTAATAAAATAACCACAGTCCCCCGCCCAAGCACACCAATTTCTAAAGTTCAAAACCCACCCGAAGCCGCGAATAATTAAAGTTTATCGGGCACGCAGTTTGATTAAAACCCGTGCATCTTCTCCTCCCGTCCACCGTTGGATCGCCTCTCTCGGATCCGACGACCCTCACGTAACGGTGCGATAGCACTTGATGGACGACAGTTTCCCTGTTGTACACCGGGACAACGGTCGACTGTTCATTGCATCGGGCCGCCCCTGACATATACCGCTCCCGTACCAAAGGCGGTCCGACGCAAACCGGAAACCGCTCTCCCCTTACGTGACATGAGTGCCACATCACCTCCCAAGTTGTTGCCATCTCACCCCTTCCTGCCTGCGTCGGCCTGCCACCGTACTGCCACTACATCACCTGCCGTACTGCCACGTCACCCTGCTGATGTCATTACTGTACAAGAGGACCCCACTGCTGACATCATCTGCCGTACCTCTGACGTCATGTTGACGTCAGCAGTTGAAAAAACACGCAAGTGCAAAATTGAGGCTTTGGAGGTCCAAAATGAAATTCTGAGGCAGTTTTCGATGCGCAAATCGCTACGGGAAATGGGCCATATTGGAGAATATTTTGATTCCTCAGCCATTTTTGCACTGAAAAAGGAAGAAAAGGCTCGATTTTGCAGTTTTTAACGTATCAGAAGAAAGAGAAAGACCCGGTTCAGGCATCAAAGAGTATCAGAGCAAATGTGAAGCCAAAATCCATGTCAAAGAGTATTAGTGTTGCGGCGAAGTGTATCAGTGAAGATCTTCTCAGGGCTCGAGGCGAATAAAACATTAAAAGAAAACCTTGAAAGTCAAGAAGCAGGTAAGGAACCATTCAAAGCTCATCATCACAAATGACTGCACATTAAAATTCACATAAGATCAGTGGACCAAAACTCAAAGCACAGTTATTGCAGAACCACTGCACCAGGTCACCAAAGACACCATATTAATTCATTTTGATCCAGCTGCCTCTGGCGCAGTCCAAAGGATATTTACTTGCATTTAATTCCAGCACAAGTTTAGGTTTAAAAGCTCTCCCGCAGACCTGTTTAGGTCAGTTGTAATAAATACTTTTGGATATTTTACCTATAAAGATGACCTTGAACAATGTAATGAGGGTTGGTTTTTGTTGGTTAGATGTTTTGCTTGAGCAGAGACTCGCACTATATACTTGATGATTTCTATAATCAAAGACTGCTTAAGAGCTCGGAGAATGAATTGTCTACTGTGTTTAATGGTTGAAGAGTGACTGTGGAATTCTTGTGCTGATACATGACTCAATAAGTGCTTCTTACCTCTGTTTTTCCATTCATATATCATTATCTAAGCAACAGAAAGAAAGATTATCTTAGAACTTGTTTAATTGCACTCTATGCTCAATTTCTGCTGTTTCTTTATGTTTTCCATCCGTTTTAGGCATAAGTATGAATTCCATCTGGCTCATATTTGCCCTAATTCACCATGTATGACAGTTATCCAGGGATTCTTAACTGCCCCTAGATAGAGCTCATTTTCCTTCCCTCTGTTAAGCCTGATTGAGAGATTCTTATTGCCTTCATTCCTACATTTCACTCATCTCTTTAGATTAAATTGTTTCAGTGCAGCTACCTGCTCCATATTCCTTTTGATCAGGAAAGCCTACCGCGGTCCTACTCTTGAATCCATGCCTAATGTTTGAAACTTTCACTCTATGCATGCCTCTCTGCTTGAATGACTCTTCCTTCCATTCAAACACCATCCAAACCTAAAAAAACCCACAGGAACCAATAGCTAGCTAAAATATCATCAACAAAGCTAAATCATCAGAGGAGCCCTCTCTAATTACAGGGGCTAGAACCTGTAATCCAAAGATTGGTTTGTGGTTACCTTGGCCGTATCCCTTCAGGAGCTTAGGGACAACCTGAGTGATAACATAATGGCGACTCCACTGGGGACTTCCTCAGATAATCTCACAAAACCAGTCCGAAGCTCCGTAGAGGAAGAAACCGACCTTTAAAAGTTTCGGTTAACCTGTATTCTTAGAAAAATTCCCAAAAAACAAGCTAGAAGCTGGCTCCCAAGAAGCATTCACGTTACACAAGATCAAATCCAGATCCAAATCCCCCAGCTGTTTTTGATAACCCCAATATAATTCCTAAGATCCTTCGAAAACAAGAGCAGCAAGAAGGTTTGACTGCTTCCAGTCCTGAAACAGTTCAGCGTGGCCATTTAGTAACCCCTGTTAAAGTTCTGTTCCGTTCAAACTCTACTTCCCCTGGTTCATCATCCACTTCTACAAACCCTGTTTCCACACCTCCATCCACTGCGAATACCACCACTACTACTCCAATTATCCCAGTTGCCCCGGTTGTTCCACTTATCCCAGTTGTCCCACTTGTCCCAGTTGTTATGGCTAATATATATGCACCTTTACAGCTGCCTGCAAATCCCGGGGCTATGCCTCAGGATTACCAGACTAAAATTACCTATTTTGATGGCACAAATTCCTGCACAGACCTTCAGCATACAAAGAAAATGCAGGATTACTTTGAGAGTTATGAGATTGATGATGACAGTGTAAAAATGAAGATTTTCGTCCAAAGTTTGACCGGTGATGTTAGGACTTGGTTTAGAGCACTCCCAGCCAATTCCATAGGAGACCCAAAAGCCTTATATCAGTCCTTTATCAATAGGTGGGAGAAAAAGAAGGACCTCTTGCACATATTATCTGAATATGACACTATCAAAAGAGGCCCTGTTGTGCTTTGCAAACAACCCCCCATTTCATATTATTTTTATTTACAAAAAGCATTAAAATATGAAATGGGTCCCTCTTAAAATAAAATTGATGTCAAAACTCTTAGTTTATGAAAATCCAACAATTCAAAGGAGCGCTTTATAGAATCACCCTTAAAAGCAACATCTCTTTAAGAATCGGAAATAAAGCAAATATGTGTTTATTGCGATAAAGCGATCGCAAGATCGCATATCGCAATAACATAAAGGATGCACTAAACAATCAAAAGGCCCCCCGACGCGATAAAGCTATCGGCGATATTGCAATCGGCAAATTCCCTTGTGCACCACTAACACACCCCTCATTAAAACCCCGATGCGATAAAGCCATCGACGATATCGCAATCGGCAATCCCCTTTGTACTGCAAGCATTGTACATATGCCTTTCGCCGATGCGATTTCGCAATCGGCAATCGGTGGCTCCCCCTGTTGAACCCTTAAATGCGCATATGCCTTTCGCCGATGCGATATCGCAATCGGCGATCGGCAATATTTAAAGTATTGTTAAACTAGCCATGCGCCCTCGCCCGATGCGATGCGATAAGGCACGGTTCTCAACAAAAAGCCGTTAAAAGTGATGGGAAAGCTCGATTTAATGATAGTTAAGGCATAATTATTCCCTCTCGGCCGCCAGTGCGCCCATTGCATGATTTAAAAGATCTTTCGACGAAATATTGGACTAATGAGCATTTATAAGGTGGCAGGTCCTATACGGTCCCTTAAATGAGTCCATACCCTCAGATCTGCCCATAGATCGTCTCCGCGCTGTTTTAATAAAAGCAAAGTATATCAATGTTCTTCTTTCTTTTTACTATCAACTGTGGGTTTAACTGTTATCTCTGTATTACGCCAAAATCGTCTCTGTGTGCAGAATACAGTTTTTCAAAGCAATTTGGGCATAATGGGTAAAAAGTCAAAGAAAGTTGCAGGTGTTATCAACCCACCCGCTGCACCACAAGCAGTAGCAAACAGTAAGAAGGGTCTAATATCAGACACGACATGCGCGGGACTTCCTAGGACATCTTGGCAAGGAACTTACGATTTGTTAGAGGCCAAGAAACCAACGCAGGTGGTAGAGGAAGCCACCGCAGATTCATTCTAAAAATCGGAGTGCACTCTCAAAGACTTGGCCGATTCCTTCCTCCATAGGATAGCGGCAAGAGAACAAATGCTCCCATACATTGATGTTATCAAATGGGCAATTGAAGAAATCCCTATTACAAACAGGACTTTCATCGCAAAGGATGGAAGGATTTTTGGGTCATTTAAACCGGAAGATCTGAGGCAAATGTATCATTTGCCTAAGCCAGAGAAAGTATACAATAGCGCATTTCTGGAGAAATTCACAAGTGAGAATGAGATTGAATCTGAGCCTATCAAAGATTGGAGACAGAACCCAAATAAGCACAAACATGAAGCCTCCGGTAAGTACTCAGTCGCCTCTTTGTGTTCTCCTTATTGCTATTCCGCTATAATGATGTGTAGATTATGGGGTATGCATGATTCTGCCATTTTCACCATTGAAATGGTTCCCCTCATAGAGGCGGCAGTCAACAGTTGGATTATGGATTGGGCAACTATCCTTTCAGATAAGCTTGCACTTGCTGTTCGTGAATTTAGAAATCAAACCAGAGTCAGCGAGAGGAAGATTCCTCCGTTCTACTACAGCGCTTATATTTTAGATACTTTGTGTTTTAATTCCGAATTTCCTATTCTTGGTTGGAGGTGGACCACACAGGACCCCTCGCCCATCCACATTTACCATCACCAAATGTGGAAGTCATCCCATAAGAATCATTTATATCAAATTTGTAATGGTTTCATGGTCCCTGTATATTATGCAATTTTTGATAAGCCTATTCCGAGGATATCCTACTTAGCTTCTTTTGATTTGCCTGCGGTAGGTAGTTGGTTTGGGGAAGAATATTTTACTTATGTCAGAGTTTATGGCAGCCAAGCCAATCCCCATGTCCTCCCCTTATATGTCCCTGACAAGCTATTAGCAAGGGAAATTGCATACCAACTTACTGCTAAGAGTACCACACAGACTCTTAAGCAGGAGAAAAAAAGGGGCTGGCCTACTTTTCCTTTAAGATGTGGAGTCTTTACCCTGAATGATTTGAAGCACGCAGAAAAAGAAGCTTACAAGATTCAAGCTCTAAATCTTCCTATAATTCCGAATAGACCATATGATCCAAACCGATATGCATATGCCGCTCTCGAACATGCTAAATTATCAATATTTGAGCACAAAGAAGATATGTTCGATGATGTTTTTGTCTCAGCTGAATCGATAGGTCATGCTAAAGAGCTTGCCAAGACAAAATATAATGACGAAGGGTTATCTGAGTTTAACAAGCTCAGGGAGCAGAGGTTGCAAACTCTGCCCCTAGACCTAATAATGCCAACCCAAGCAACATCTTCAAGCAAGCCTAGTCAGCAACAAAAGAAAGAACCCCCTGCTATAGTGAAAACCAAAAACAGTGAGCAGGAGGAACAGCAGAAGAAAAATCAAGAACAAGAACGTTTAAGGAAAGAACAAGAAGAACTCTTAAAGAAAGAGCAGGCAGAACGCTTAAGAAAAGAAGAGGAAAATAGGCATAGAAAAGAGCAGGAAGACATTCAGCAAAAGAAGCAGGAAGAGATGCGGTAGAAGGAACAGGAGCAACAAGAAAAGGAAAAACAAGAACAACTGTTAAAGGAGTCACAGTCCAGACAAACCACCACCGATACTAATAAGGGTGTCGTCACAGACCCTGAGTTGCAAAAGGAATGGCAGCATTTCAGTACTATTATCGGTGGAGGAAAAGACTCACAGGGTACTAATACTCCTAAAACTAGTAGTGTAAAGGATAGAAACTCATCTCAGGCTTTGAACGAAGCCAGCGGCCCACCAAAATCTGTAAATGTGGAAATAATTCCAAAAGGTCCTAGTGACCAAATCACCCTTCAAGTGGAAGATATTCCTCTGTTGAACGTCTTCTACAGCCGTAAGCACAGAGCCGTGGTAAAACGGTCGAGAAAGAGGCAAAGGATTGATCAACCTTCCCTCTTTCCCGAACAAGCAGTCATGGGCAATATAGTCTGGAAGGAGAAACTCGATCCCTCTGATGATTTGACCAAGTTGTCACAATATGCCGGAGCTTATTCGGCTGCCACTATCGACAAAGCATCAGAGGTAAGTCTTCTCTTAAAGACTAAAGACCAGGAGATTTCCACACTGAAAGTAGAATTAGCAGATGTCAAACAAAGGGCAATACAAGCAGAAGAGAAATTAGTGGAACAGCAACAGGATATAGTACGTGCAAGCGAATAGCTAGTGGAACAACAAAAAATAAATAACCAGCTGGTTCAGCAATGGGAGGAAGAGAAACAGAGGATTAACCAGGCAGCCATCCAGAGAGAAAATGAATTAACAGAGGCTTTAGAACAACTAAAAGCGGAAAATGAGCAATCTTTGAAGACTAAGGATGAGCATATCGCTCAAATCACAGCACAATTAGAGACTACCAAGGGAGATTCGCAGATAAAAGAATTCAAAAAGGAGGCAATGTTAATCAACAAGGCGCTTATCGCGCAAGTTAAACTCTTGGCTCACTCCCTCTCTCAAGCGGAACCACTCTGCGAATTAGCTACAACTGTAAATGAGCAGGTAGAAAAGGCGAGAGATGACTTAAATCAAGCCGAAGAAGATATCACAACCTACCTTGAATGGCAAGATTGAAAGTCAGGAAAGGAATCCAATTTGCCTAGGATACTTGAGGTCCATAAAAACATATTGTTTACAGAATGGCAAACACAGGTATTAAAGGCAGAAAGGGCAGCATCAAGATGTGCATTAACTGCTGGTAATTTGGTTGATCTAGTAAATGATACTCTCTATCTAGCCAATATAATTACCCAATGCACGCCTGGGAAGATCATTACAGCCAACACATTGGAGCAGACGTGCTACCTAGATTTAGAAAGCAAGGCAAGGTCGGTTACCAGAGTAGACACTTTAAACATAGAAACATATTGGCGGTTCCTTGTCAAGCCTCATGAACAACGATCTGCCCTTAAATGCTTAACTGATGCCGTTCAATGCATGATCCCCGATATCCAAGACTCCACTTACGCCGCCCAGCTCAGTTCCTGGCTCAACAAACCGCCTGAAATTGAGCCAATGCTCGCCATCACTCAACTCAGAAACAAAGGGAAGCAACCGACAGGATGACTCATCCTCTAGCTCCTCGGATCGCCAATGGAAATAGCAACAAGAAGTTATTTACATCAGCTTAGTTAGCTTTTCTGTTTTGTAGATATTTAGATTAGCGTAAGTATTTATAGACCCTTTCATGTATTTAGAAAGGGTCGTAAAATTTTGTAATAAGACTTAACAGACTGAAGTTTGCACTATTGTGCTTCAGCCTCTATTCTTTTATGAAACTCGACCGTTCGCTTTTACTTTAATGCAGAAATTTCTTGATCCAATTGTGCACTACTGTCATTGATTGAGGAATGTTTATACGTTGAGGCAAAAGCTAAACATAGCGATTGATATCGGGAGTGGCATACAACTCAAATGGTATTTCTATCTTTGTTTGAAGTCATTCTGTGTATGTGAATTCGCTGTGTAATTATTCTTGCTATTGTTAATTGTATGCATGCGCATCAACAGGAAATCTTACTCATTCCACTATTGGGTGTTTATATGATTGCCTTATTTTTAATTATGTATGCGTTAATGATATGAATGAATAAAGTGTAGTAGTATAGCTTGAATCGCTGCGTCTAACTATTTAGGCACAACAATCTTTAAATAATTTAATATCTATGTCTATACAAATGCAGTCATCTATATAATTGTATTTGTGGATATAGAACATCAGAAGCTACGCTTTAGAATTCAAATAGACTCCCGGGATAGTTTTATTTACTTATATTTCTGTTAATAGTTTTAGTCATCTGCCTATCGCTAGTGTGATCTACAAAGTATTCATTCATCCCATTTATCTATATTCTGGGAAACTGGTCCCATTATCCCCAGTCGGAGCCACTATCCCAAACGGAAAAGGAGCTGCACTAAGGTCCGGACCGGGTGGTTTCCCCAATGTTGATACAACGATTTTCGAGGCATCAACAGGCTCTCAGGAGACTGTTTTGGATTACTGTGCAAGGTTCAATAATGTCTACAATGCAATACCATAGAACTTAAGACCTCCACTGATCTTGCTTTGTACAAATTCCCTGATGGTTTTGATGCTGAAATGGCTTATCAGCTAAGGGAAAGAGCCCCTCAAAGCCTTGCAGAGATGTAAAATGTTGCTGTTAGTGTGGAGGCAAACCTAATTGCCAAAAGAAACAGAGCTAGAACCGAGAGAAGAACTATCTTTAAGGAATAACCCTCAGCCTTAGACCAGAAGTTGGATGCTATTATCAATGGCATGCATAGGTTGGGAGACAGAGTAGAGAGTGTTGAGAGGAAATCATCATGGGAAGGGCAACAGCCCAATACCATAAGGAATCCAAACTTCAGGAAAAATCAAACCACAAATGCTGGAAGGGCTAGTCTCAACCATGATATTAGGCCTCCTTTCCAAGAAAACTACGCAGAGGCATCCACATCCGGTGAGCCCACAGAAGAGACTCACATAAACTTGATAGATTCGAAAAATGAGCAGCAAATCTTTCTCACTCAAGAAGACCAAGACTACCCTGATATAAAACAATTTCAGACCAAGATGGGAGAGTCTTTTGATTTTAAACCAGGTTATGATTCTGCTGTATATGAGGTCCACAAACAATATAAGCTGAGAACAAGAACCATTGATATCCTCGCACATAGCAAAACGAAGGACATCAAACAGCCTAATAAGATTAAAGGCAGGGTTGTCATAATAGAACCAGCTGATATTGCTGTCCCAAACTTGCATTAGGTAACTGTAGAGGACATATCAAACATACAGCTTCCTACTGATCAGCCTCTACCTTCTTCTTCCTCAAAAGAAAATTTGAACGACACTCCAAAAAATCTTCCCAAGATAGAAATACCACAAACTGTCATTCACCATAGCATAGACAATCCAAAGGAAAACATAGAGAGTATTCTAGAAAAGGAGAAATCTGCTACCATTAACACTAAGAATCCATCAGAAAAACCATTCAATTTAGAAGCAGAGATTGGAAAACTTAAAATATCCATCCCCCTCTCAGTACTTGCCAAACATGACGTATATAGGCAACAAATTCAAAGATCACTTCAACTACCAGAGGTCAACGATGATGTAAATGTTCTAGATGATACCCCTGAGCTGCTGTTTGGTCCAGAAGTTAATGGAAAAACAACATATGGATCTGTTCCACCTTTTTATGTCAGTCTACACATACATGACAAAATCTTGCACAATGCTATGTTTGACTCAGGTGCCTCACACAATCTTATGCCCAAAGCTGTGATGGAAAAGCTAAACCTTGATGTCACGAGACCCTACAAGGATTTATACTCCTTTGACTCAAGCCAAGTCAAATGTTTAGGCTTAATCAAAGACCTTTGTGTGTCTTTAGTCCAATTTCCCAACAAGACAATCCTAATGGACGTAGTAGTTGCTGACATTCCAACAAAATATGGTATGCTCCTATCAAGATCATGGGGGGCAAAACTACAAGGATCCCTTCAACTTACCTCTCTTATGCCACTATATCTGTCTTTGGCAAACCAAAGAGACTGTATAGAGAAACACTGATGAAGTATGTGGTGAGTAGTGAGGAGATGCCCCAAAATTTTCCAATTTACTCAATCCATTCTGATATGGATTCATTTATTCTTTTTAATGATGATAACGATCCTCCAACCGATGAGAAACCTCTAGCTTCAGAGCTAGAGACATGCATAAATGAAGAACCGGTTGCCCATGCCCATTAAATAGTCACAATAGTTAAGGTAGCCAGTAAACAACAAGAACCTCCTCAAACTGAAGTTCTAGATCTGCCCAATCCTAAAATAACTGAAACTCTTGATACAAACCAAAAACAAGAAATTACATGGTATTTAGAGTTTGATGGTTCTGTAAACAAGTTAGGAGCAGGGGCAGGTGTATGGATTCACAATAAACATGACAATCATGCAGAAGGCCATGCCTACAGACTAAATTTCAGATGTACCAACAACATGGCAGAGTATGAAGCTCTCCTCTTAGGCCTAAAACTGCTCAAAGTTCTAGGAGCTACAAAAGTGTCCATTCTAGGTGACTCCGATTTGATCATCCAACAAATGAAGGGAAACCTCGTTACTAATGACAATAGGATGAGGGCCTATAGGACTGCTGCAACAGATATACTTAACACCTTTGCTGAATCCAAGCTTGCCAAGATTTCTAGAAACCATAGCATACATGCGCACAGCCTAGCCACTTTTGCTAGTACATGCAAGCTTCCCTTTGAGCCAAATCACCATTTTACTGCTGAGATAAAACATAGGCCCGCTGTCCCTAACAATATTAGAAATTGGCAAGTATTTGAAAATGATGCCCACATTAACAATTTCCTCACTCTTGAGGGTGAGTTTTCAAATTTAAACATTGACATGGAGGCCGTGAACAATTCCCAACAACAAACAAATGAAAATCAACAGGTTGTAACAGCTGCAACAACAAAACAAATCCTGAACCCAACTGTTTTTGATAATGCAAACATAGAACAGCTGAAACATATGCATTTAGGGGAAACCGTCAAAGCAGAGGTTGAGTTCATTGATCTGAAGAATAATTTTTTGCCTGCTGGCCTTACTCCATTAGAAGATATGTTTGATGACAATGATGTGCCCAAAAAGCCAAAAATGGAGCCTTTAGATGCTGCTATAGAAGAACACAACATAGGGACAGAAGAACAGCCCAAAATGATTAAGTTGTCCAAAAATATGCCCCCTGATCAAAAGCCAAAGTATGTGGATTTGTTTAAAGAGTTCCAAGATGTATTTGCTTGGAGTTATGAGGACTTGAAGTCTTATGACACCTCAGTAATTCAGCATACCATTCCCTTAAAATCAAATAAAAAACCATTCAAGCAGAAACTTAGAAGAATAAACCCTATGCTTCTTCCCCTCATTGAGAAGGAAGTAAAGAGAATGTTTGAAGCAAGTATTATAGCACCCATCAGATTCTCTGAATGGGTATCCAATCTGGTTCCCACAAGGAAAAAATCAGGTGAGATCAGACTGTGTGTAGACCTAAGAAACTTAAACCAAGTCTCTTTAAAAGACCACTACCCTCTGCCTAAAATGGACCACATCCTACAAAGAGTAGTGGGTTCGTCTAGGATTTCTTTACTAGATGGATTCTTAGGTTTCAATCAAATACTTGTTCACCCAGATGACCAAGACAAGACAACCTTTATTACACCCCGGGGAACATTTAAGTATGTTAAAATTCCTTTCGGGCTAAAGAACGCTGGTGCCACCTTTCAAAGGGCAATGGATATTGCATTTGCCAAGGAAATCCATGAATTCCTTGTTGTCTATCTTGATGACTTAACCCCTTTCTCCAAATCTGATCAAGAGCACCTCAAACACTTAAGGCATATCTTCATGACATGCAGGAAATATGGCATTTCCTTGAACCCCAAGAAGTCTTTGTTTGGCCTTGAGGAAGGTAAGTTGCTAGGCCACATCATATCAAAGGACGGTATCAGAATCGATCCAGAAAGAATTCAAGCAATCCTTCAAATTCCATACCCAAGAAACACAAAAGAGTTGCAAGCATTCCTTGGAAAAATCAATTTCCTAAGGAGATTTATCCCAAACTTAGCAGAAATGATAATACTGCTAAGTTACATGTTAAAAAAGGATGCCAAGGTAAGATGGTCTCCGGAAACCAAGCAGGATTTTGAGAGTATCAAAGCCGCCTTGACTCAAACGCCCGTACTCACAAGTTCACAATTTGACAAGGATTTTATCATCTTTTCCTTTGCTTCGGAACACACGATAGCTGCTGTCCTTTTGCAAAAGGATGATCAAGGAAATGAAAAGCCTATTGCATTTTTCAGCCGAGCCTTAAGAGATGCACCTCTAAAATACCAAATCATGGAAAAACAGGCCTATGCCCTTGTCAAAGCCATCAAAGACTTCAGAGTTTATATTTTGTATTCACATGTGATTGCCTATGTCCCAAACTCTGTTGTAAAAGACATATTAACTCAAGAGGGACTAGAAGGCAAAAGAGGCAAATGGATTGTCAGTATTCTTGAATATGACATTGAGATAAAATCCACAAAGCTGATAAAGGGACAAGGTTTAGCCAAGCTAATGTCCGAAACAAATCTTCAGGCCTTAGACATCAAGCAGCTGGACAATGAACAAGAGCTGGTGACTCCACAGATCAGTGAAACCTTTTTACAATCCCCATGGTATGCCGATATTTGCTATGTATTGTTAAACCTGTGTGCTCCCCCAGGATTGTCCAGAACCGAGAAAAGATTTTTAAAGATGAAAGCCCTAAAGTTCTGTGTCTTAGATGGTGCCCTGTTTTGGAAAAATCATGAAGGAATACTGCTAAACTGTTTAACCATAAATGAAACCAACAGCATCATGAAAGAGTTCCATGCAGGGGACTGTGGAGGGAATCTATATTGGAAGTCCACTGCTGACAAGATTTTAAGGGCTGGTTATTATTGGCCCTCTCTATTTGCAGATGTAAAAAAATTTGCTGTCTCATGTCACAAATGCCAAATCTTTGAAGGAAAAAGAAAACTGCTGCCTTTGCCCCTTAAGCCTATCTTGACCGAACAACCTTTTCAACAATGGGGTCTTGACTTCATAGGTGAAATCCACCCCTCTTCTTCAGGCCAGCACAAGTGGATTTTAACAGCCACCGACTATTTCACCAAGTGGATTGAAGCCATCCCATGTAGGCAAGCCAATGACTCCACTATCATCCGGTTCCTTGAAGACAATATCCTCTCTAGATTTGGCTGTCCTGAGAAAATCATCACTGACAATGCTGCTGCTTTCAAATCTAGAAAGATGATCAACTTCTGCCATAAATTTCACATTACCTTGGGCCACTCTTCAACCTATTATCCTCAAGGTAATGGCCTGGCTGAATCCTCCAACAAAAGCCCCATCAATATCATAAAGAAAATGTTGGAGGAAAACAAAAAGAACAGGCACCGAAAGCTCACAAATGCCATGTGGGCAAACAAACTTTCAACAAAGAAATCCATTGGGATGAGCCCTTATGAGCTAGTTTATGGCATGGAAGCTAAATTCCCTTCATCTTTGGGTATTCCTATTATCAAACTGCTACAGGAAATTCAGGCTGAACCAAATGATATTCAAAGAAGAATTAATCAGACCATTCACCTTCAGCAAACCAGAGAGCAAGTGTATGACAGAGCTCAAATTTTGCAGGAAAAGCTCAAAATAATATTTGATAAGGGATCCAAGGCTAAGGATTTCCGGGTTGGCGACAAAGTTATAAGATGGGACTCACGAAGAGAAGACAAGGGAAAACATGCAAAGTTTGATTTTCTTTGGAAAGGTCCATTCATTATCAGTGCAGTACAAGGCAACAACACATATTTTCTCAAATCTGAAGATGGCAGCACAGCTGAAGAAGGCCCTGTAAATGGCTGAATGTTAAAACATTATCATGATCCCTTTTGTTGAAAATCTCCCAACAAGATAATGTATGTACATAAATGTTTGTTTATATCGGCATTTTTATTTTGTTTTTATATAAAAGTTCAAAACAATAGAGCACGCAGAAGAAAGCAGGTGGTGCTACACAGGGCACAAACATTTCGATTGAGGGGAAGTGTTGTTCTCATTCCCACAGTTTCAATTATCAGACACCCAGCACTGAAAATTTTCAATTTACAGCAACAATAGAAGATCCAGGCAGTCTGACCTATTGTTCTTGACTTTTCACAAGGAAAAGCCATCCCTAAGTGGAGCCACTGTTAGCCTCCTGCTGCAGCAGGTTACTCATCTTTCATGATTGACATTTTTACATGCCAAATATGTCATCCTTTGCATGGTGCAATGTTCCATATTTGCTACAGAGGCCAATGAAGGTTGCCAGGAGGAAGTGCCAGTTCAAACACAACTACTCTGTTCCAATTTTGATGTACCATTCCATTTTTGAACAATTTTTGAGTTAGAGGGAGGTCTAAACAGTTTAATCTTGGCCTCCCTAGGTTTCAATTTCTTGTTTTAGAACATAGAATGAATATCTGTCCAAACAGCTTAATCTTGGCAGATCCTTAGATAGGTAGAGAATCAAAGGAGCCCAACTGCTTAATCTAGGCCCTTGGAAGAAATAAGTGCAGATGTAGATAGGAAGACAAAAAAATAAAAAAGTTGAAAAAGTTGGGTCAGCAAGCCCAAATGCACCCAAACCAAGAAGAAGAAAAAATGCTAGGAAAGTAGGCTGGGTAGGTAATTCTGAGGTTGCAGAATGGTGATCTGTGATCAATTCCACATTATCAAGTGTTATATTTATCCAGATCACAGTTATCAGGCAGTTTTCATTTGAAGGATTTCAAGCGAGGCATGACTAATTTCCCCCTTCTTCCTTATTCCCCAAGACACTCACTAATCTCCCTGAAGAGATCCAGATCTGCTTGATGCCTCTTAGTTTCATCATTTTCCATATCATTCACCTTGGTAAAGATCTGCTTTACTCAAGGAATATTCATACTCCCCTGATGGATCATTGTTTCCATTAATAGCCTAAGATTCACCCACTTAGCACTTTCTCATCATGGTGATATTAACTACTAACTTACTATATAGCTCCCTATCTATCTCCCCATCCCCTACTAAAACTATGTTAATAACTCCCCTACATACTTATCCCCTCCCCTTGGTTGAAAAATAACCATAAGTATTCCTTGGGAATTGCTAATTTTTCCCAAAACATAGCAAGAACCCTCATTTTGCCCCTTTAAAACGATCTTCCAATGCAATGGACTCCTTCCGAAGCATAAAACTCCTCTTTTTTAAGTTATCGGACCTCTTCTGAGGCCTCAAATGCTCTGCAAAAGCATACATACCCTTCCTCCGATCACAATAACCCTTGCCGACTATCATAACATTCTTCTGATCCCTTTGGGTCCCCCTCCGACGCGATTATTGTAGTCGGAGGTCGCAAAGGTAATGTGGCTCGTTGTTGTTTCTCCCCAATGGATGTCCCACTGATGCCATTTCGCAATCGATGTATCGCAAATACTATATGTCACATATATATGCCCCCTCCCCTCTTAGCCGATGTGATATCGCGAGATCGGCAATCGGCGGTCACAAGAGTCACATTTCCAACATGCATGCCTCTTCCCTTTGCTCCGATATGACATTACCATAACGTCAAGAGAATATATCGCATCACAAATCACAGCATTTCAGTTACCGTTATCACTTTGCAAAAACATATAAGGCACCGCACCATGTAACATTCTGCCACGTCACCCTGCCACGTCACCCCGTTGACGTCATCCACCGTACCAGGACACACCGCTGACGTCATGCTAACGTCACCCGCTAAAGAAAGGCTCAAAAGCGCGAAAATGCATCTTACAAGGCCCAGATTCAAATTCTGAGGCAGTTTTCAATAATCGCGCATCGCTACGGGAAATAGGCCATATTGGGGAATCTTTAGAGAATCTTTTGATTCCTCAGCCATTTTTGCATCAAAAAGGGGCAAAAAAGGCCCGATTTTGCAAATTTTAGTGTATCAGAAGAAAGAGAGAGACCCGGTTCAGGAATTGAAGACTATCAAAGCCGATGTGAAGCCAAAAACCATGTCAAAGAGTATCAGTGTTGCGGCGAAGTGTATCAGTGAAGATCTTCTCAGGACTCGAGGCGAATGAAATATTAAAAGAAAACCTTGAAAGTCATGAAGCAGTTAAGGAACCATTCAAATCTCATCATCAAAATGACTGCACACTAAAAATCACATGAGATCAATGGACCAGAACTCATAGCATAGTTATTGCAGAACCACTACACCAGGTCACCAAAGACATCGTATTAACTCATTTTGATCCAGCTGCCGCTGGCGCAGCCCAAAGGATATTTACTCGCATTTAATTTCAGCACAAGTTTAGGTTTTAAAAACATTTTCCCGTAGACCTTTTTAGGTCGGTTGTAATAAATACGTCAGGACATTTTACCTATAAAGAGGGCCCTAAACAATGTAAGAAGGGTTGGTTTTTGTTGATTAGAAGTTTTGCTTGAGCAGAGACTCGCACTGTATGTTTGATAATTTCTATAATCAAAGACTGCTTACCAGCTTGGAGAATGGATTGTTTACTGTGTTTAATAGTTGAAGAGTGACTGTGGAAGTCTTGTGCCAATACATGACTCAATAAGTGCTTCTTACCTCTGCCTTTCCATTCATATATCATTATCTAAGCAGCAGAAATAAAGAATAGCTTAGAATTTGTTTAAGTGCACTCTATGCTCAATTTCTGCTGTTTCTGTATGTTTTCATCTGTTTTAGGCATAAATATGAATTCCATCTGGCTCATATTTTCCCTAATTCACCATGTGTGACAGTTATCCAGGGATTCTTAATTGCCCCTAGATAGAGCTCATCCTCTTTCCCTCTGTTAAGCTGATTGAGAGATTCTTAATTTCCTCTCATTCCTTACATTTCACTCCATCTCTTTAGCTTGAAGTTTGTTTCATGTGCAGCTACCCTACTCCATAGTCCTCTTGTGATCAAGAAAGCCTAACTGCGGTCCTACTCCTTGACTCCATGCCTAATGGTTTGAAACTTACCACTCTATGCTTTCCTCTCTGCTTAAATGCATCTTCCTTCCATTCAAGCACCATCCAAACCTAAACAAAACCCACCGAACCCAATAGCTAGCCTAAAATCATCATCAACAAAGCTAAATCATCAAGAGAGAGACCCTCTCTGATTACAGGTGGGCTAGAACCTGTAATCCAAAGATTGGTTTGTGGTTACCTCGGCCGTATCCCTTCAAGAGCTTAGGGACAACCTGAGTGATAACACAACACAATATCAGCGTACACAAAATCCCCTACCGAAATATAATCATAACTTAGCAAAGAAGCCCAAAAGATTTTCTTAATTTATAAACTTTATATTTGGGAAGACTGTTTCTTTATATTTAAAAAAGACTATGTTGTACAACACTTATGTCTATTTATCTAGGAAATTATATCATAGCATATGTCAGAGAGTAGCAATCTATAGTGCCTAAAGTAAAAAAGACAAATTTGCTCAAGAAAATAGATTTAGGAAAGAGCTTTGAAAACTATAAGTTTGTCATCAAAGCTTTAATTAATTTAACAACAAACTAGTTGGAGTTTGAAAATCAAAATCATTCATAGGAAACGAATAGGACAATGGCCAAAGTCGTTATTCATACAAATAAAGCTGGCGTCACTATTTCCATTGTAGATAACTAAAATTTGGGCAATGGTCTAACAGTTAGAGCTTATTTTCTAGGAAGACTCATCAATACCATCATTTTTTTCCATGATCTGTTGTGTCTCTAGATCCAGATCAGATAGCTTGCCATTCTCAAGTTCTACCTTTCAAGTACTGACTTATGGCTCACCCTTTAAAACACAATTCTACCACTCCAATTTATTTTGTTTTGTCAAGAGAATTGGCAGGACCTTCCCATCCTTTGTTTTACATCATCAATAACCATCCATCGATGATATAATGAATAACAGATACACAACAAAGGCCAAATATGTGCTCGTTGTATACCTATGTTCTAGGACTCATCTGACCTTACTGGTGCAAAGAGATCACCCTGAAAAAATTACATCCACGTGGAATTTACAAAACTTTTTTAAATCAAGCTCCAAGTAAACCAATCAAAATATGAACATCCTTTTAATCAATAAAATCTCTGACTTAAAATAAAAGTGGCCTAGAATTGAATGTTTTATCAACCATGTCAAGTAACAAACATCGGGTGAGAAATACAAGCCATGCATATTGGATTAGTGAAATAATTGATTTGGTAAAGCTCAAAAACAGATGACTTACAACTAAGGAACACAAATAAATGACTTATAACTAAGACATGAGGTTTCCCTTTCAACCCTATTGTTAAATAACTCTTTTTTATGTCACTTACCATTAAAAGTTTTCTGATACCAGGTGGAAGTGGTATTGTAACATTAACCTCTAATAGTCTGTTTCCACGACTACTTCTCAAGATCCGCTCCATTACCAACATTTGGGGCTAGATAAGATAAATGTAAAAACCATCAACATGAAAATGAAATCTACATCCTTGTAAAAAAATGGGAGGAAAAAAATATCCACAAATTGAAACAGATTGTAGGATAACTCCTTCACGCAACATGATTATCTTGTCATGAACAATAAAAAAATAAATAAGGAGAAATGTAATTTTTGCCTCATTTTGACAATGAAATATTTTTCATATTCTATGAACAATTGATGAAAAAAGTCAACTAAAGCTTGGCAGCATCAGGATTATAGTAAAACATAAAGGAACCACACCAACACATATATAATCCTAAACATAAGTATCTATACATATACGTATTTATTGAGGACATTGTATTTTGTAAAAATATGGAAGTCAAATATTTGGAATAACACAATTTATGGTACCATTGCCTTACAAAGTCCATTCATTCAAGTATTTACGAAGTCCATTCAAGAATTTCTTCAAAGTTCAAAGTTCAAACAATTAAAATGTAGCCTAAAAAAGCTTAGATTTGGGGAGATAACCCAAATATGTAGAGTATATATCTAACATTTATATATCCTAATTTCGAGAGATTGAAATGACACTTTTTAGCATACTATTGTGAATTCAGCCCAAAATGCTAGAAAAAAATATTGATGGTTATTTTACTAATATAGAAGTTTTATACATGCATTTATTTAAATAGTTAGGTTGCAATCTCGAACATATCTAAGGATGCACACAATACATTGCATCTTTAGCGTTGGTGTGTGAACTTGAGACAATGAAGTCCAACATTTAATATTTTGCTACAATATGCACTAGACGAATAGGTGAACAATAGCATTGTAGGTATGTGTTATTAATATATGTATTGCAAGCCAATAAGAGTATGGTTGGAGCATTCATGTCCAACCCTTCCAAGTTTGCCTATAATTTTCACTGGTCTAATAGGTGAACAATAGAAGTGTAGGTGTGCATTCTATAGATGTACCTATGGATAAGTCATAAAATTTAGTGCTACATTATTTCTCCTTGGGAATCTTCCTATCCTTCCATTTATATAGATCACTGAAGATGGTTCCAAAATTTAATTTCAAGAAACAAGATTTTTATTGTTCAATGATCATCTATGACTATGTCATATATAATAAATGAAAAGCCAATGGCTAGTCCTCTGCATCCTCATGAAAATGCTATCATGAAATGTAAGAGGCATGGGTAAAAAGGTTAAACAAAGGTCACTTAACAGAAAGATCATCCTAGAAAAAATAGACATCATATTCATTCAAGAATCCAAGCTTGATGAAAGCAATATGGAAGACACCAAAAGGAGAATATAAGAGAATGTTGAAGAAATATCTATAAGGGCCAAAGGGCAAAAGTGGAGGGATAGCTACATGGATGACCTTGGAAATATTGGATGTTTTGGATGTTAATAAAGGTAGATTCTAGATAACCTTAAGGTTCCCTCCAAAATATGGGACAAACATTTCTACCTCACTAATTCTTATTAGATTATGGTCATGTTTTAACAATCCTCAAGCATAATTGCTAGAATGTGTTATCTAGAGAGAGAAAGTCTTGAATAAATTACAATGGATTGTTGGTGTGGAGTTGAACATAATTCTAGGGGTGCATGAGAAGAAAGGTTGGTTGCAACTTGTATGGAAATCCAACTTCAATTTTGTATGATTTTATCCAAAAGCAGTTCCACATTGACATTACCCATAGAAATGGATATTTCACTTGGAATAAAAAGATAAATGGGAAAGGTTTTGTTATGAAAAGATTACAAATATTTCTTCTTAACAAAGACGGGATAGAGGGTGATTTTGACTTAGATTCTCTCATCCCTAGAGGAACCCTCTCAAATCATTAGCAGTTCAAACCCTCTTAAATCTTTGGGTGATCTCTCTAATCATAGAAACAGATGACAAACCACACAACCACCCCTTGAAATTAAAGCTTATGTGGCCCTCTCACTTTGATTTCCTTATTAAAATTTAGAATTTGTGGCATAATTGTCAAGTGATGGGATCCAAAATGTTTATCATGCAAAAGAAACTCCAACATCTAAAAAATCCAAACTAATAGTTTGGAACAAGGAGATCTCTCATAATACTCTTAAAAGAAAAGAAATCGTTGATGCTACGAATGTAAACCCTTCAATCATCTCTTGAAATAGTGATATTATCAATAGATTTTTGAAAGAGAAGGAATCCTTGGATTTAGGAATGCAAACCCTTCAATCATCTCTTGAAATAGTGATATATCTCTAGATTTTAAAAATAAGGAATTTCATCCAATAGCCAAGTTGGAGGAGTGCTTCAAAAAAAAGAGGAAATTTTCTTGTGTCGTAACTATAGAGTTCATTAGCTTCAAGTAGCGGACCCTAACTTTATATTCTTTTATAATATTGTGTTGGTTGAAATCAATTAAAAACATCTCTAAAAAGACAGCAAGCATTGTAGACATAATGAAATGGAAAGGCACAATAATCTCTATATGGAAGCAGTAAATTACTTCAAAAAACTCCTTTAAGAGCATGGAAAGAGTTTTGAAGCAGAAGTGATGTAATTCTCAAATTTTCCCAAGCATGGTCTCCAAGAAGGCCATTAAAAACTTTCTTAATCGCATTCAAGAGCATGGTATCGATGGGTTCCCTACTGACTTTTTCCATATGGCATGGGAGATCATTAAAATAGACTTCCTAGAAGCGGTTGAAGAATCGAAGAAATCAAGGGTTATTCTCAAAGCTTTAAACACAAATTTTCTATTAAAAAACACCCCATAGAAATGAGCTTTGAGTTTTAATAGCTTCAGGCCAATATCCTTATGCAATTCTGCATTCAAGATTATAACCAGGATTATCTCTTTGAGATTTAAGACCAGTATTGATTTCAGATGAACAAAGAGATTTTCCAGGACACCATATCTTTAATTTCCTTGTGATAGTCAAAGAAGTCACCCACTCTCTAAATACGAGGAGGATGTAATGTTCTCAAGATTGATATAGCTAAAGCCTACAATAAGATTAGATGGGACATTCTTCATAAAATTCTACCTAAACTAGTTTCTCAGCCCAATAGGTCAAATGGAAGTAACATTTCTCTTCTTTTGCCTCCTTTGTTCTTTTCATCAATTAGGGTCCCTCTGATTTATTCAGGGCCTCTAGAGGACCTCAGAAAGGTTTCCTTCTCTCCCTACTCCTTTTCACTATTCTCGTGGAACCACTTGGTAGACCCCATGAAAGATTCCACCCTAGTTAGTAAACCTACTCTGAGTCTTTTTTGTTCCCATTATGAGGTTATTCAGTCATTTTCTGAGTTATGGTTGGACAGATCTTTGAGACAAGGTTGTTCATACCCCAAAGGCACTTTATTAGTTTATGTGGAACTCCACCACATTCCCTAAGGCAAATTATGTTTTGCTGAGATTTGGTGAAAGCTTTCTTGAGGTTTTAGTGAAGCAAGAATACATCTACAAAGTGCTCCTGAACTACAGTTGCTCTTTCCATAGAGAATTACACATATTAGTTCAGGTTAAGCTTGTTGTAGAACAATACAATTCAACTAGTAATTTAAAAAAAATATACTATTTGACAGAAAATGTTGTGAAATATTAGTGGAACAACTATTGGTTGTTGAATAAGTCAATTATGTGTATTGTGCCATCGAGAGATCATATTACCATTGATTGGAATTTTTTGTGTTTGTAAAGTGATATATGTTGTTGTGTAAAGATCTATTGAATTTATGTTGAAACCCCTAGAATTAAAGCCCTAGGAAGGAACAAAAAACACCCTAGGTCACTACAAAATTTACCACAAAAATAAAGAAATATTAATTTAAAGAATACGTCACATTTTATGTTTGATGGGAGCAAATATATCTGACACCTTATGGTATAAATTTACAGTAAGTCTAGGCAGAAGCTTACAATAATATATCTATCTGACACCCTATGGTATAAATTTACAACAAGCCTAGGTAGAAGCTCTAATAAAAAAGATGGCTTGTTAGCTTTAAAACTAGTTTTAGGGATGGTAGCAAATGAGGATGTTCAAAAATTCAAAAAATTAGTGATTCTCTGTTAGTCATAGAATGGATGGAGGGGAAAGGAAATTAGAAAACTTTACTCTAAGCCCCATCTTTGAGGATATCTTGATTATTAAAAATGTAGTAGCTGATTTTTTTAATGCATGTTTACAAAGAAAGGATCAGGAAAGCAGACTTATTATCAAAAGAGGTACTGCAAATGGCTCCTTGATATTAGCACAGGTGAGAAAAGCAAGAACACAATCTTGTTGAATATGATCCAAGTCCCTTTAGGGGAATTCCTATCACTAGAAATACTCAGATTTTAGTTTGGAAAAAAATGTTTATTTGTCCAAAGATTCTAACATACTTTCTCCAACCACTACTATCAAAAACTTAACAGTGATAACAATATTTGATGGTACTGACGTACAACCTGTTTCATGTGGTTGTTCATACCTGCTGACCATTATAACATATGATATTTCAATAAGAGATCATTTCATTTTCCCCATCTTTATGCGTTCTTTGAGTGCCGACTCCAAAACCTTTGATCATTTCCTTCTTTAGTGCACCTTTCCCAGGGAGGCATCCCAAAATGTGGCAGCTCACCTAAGCATGAATCGTGGAAAATTTCGGCAAATAGAGTCACACAACTTGATTTTAAATTAAGAGTAGACTAGATCTTGAGACATGAAGGATGGGTACACACTACTCACATTTGTATACTTTTAAATTTTTCTAGCAATATTCTTTTTAAAAACTATACATTTGAAAGGAAAAACACTAATTTTTAACAATGGAATTCCTAGTATGTAAAGAAACTACTTGAGATTTAGCACTTTGTTGACAACGTTGTTGTAATTTTCCCCCAAAAAAGACATAAAGTGTAATATATGTTACAACTTGCAATATTCTGGATGTTCTCTTTCTTGGGTATGTCATTCCCTTTCGGATGTAAACCAGAAATTGCTCGGCTGAAATCTAGTGCTTCTCACCAGTATTGACATCATTCTACCAAATTGTGTTAAAATTAATTTTTATTGTGCTTCTAGGAATAACCAGAGCGTTGGTCATTTCACTGATAAAGAAATTTTATGTACATTCCCTTCTAGAGAAGGCAAGGGATGAAGTTAAGATTAATGCCCTTGATCCAAGGACATGTTGTTAAGCAACATGTCGACCATAGATATGTTTACATATGAAGATAAGAAATAAAATATGAACGAAAAGTGAGTGTACGTTTGTGGCCAAATGAGTGGATAATGAATCAAATGATTATGTCCATCGCTTTGCCTCATTTATTTTACAATGGATTTAATACATTGGGTATTTAAGTGAGATCGTATATACATTTTGTGATTATTGTAAAGTATCTATTTATATATATCGAACAAATCCTCTAGAGTGGATGATAATGTTGATTCAAGTTCTTTAAGGATACATCATTGAGTGTTGTAACACTCTTTTGGTCAAGTTATAGGCCCAAATTTGGTCTCTCTGAATATTTGTACATTTTTAATATGATTTCCATTTTGATTTATTAATTTAAAAGAAAAAATAACTTTAACTCTTGCAATACATATTTTGTAGTCTATTTTATAATATTTAATTTAATTTATTGCACAATATTAGATTCATATATCTACCATATCGCACATAGATCCCACGATTTATATATAGTACAATAATTATAAATATTTGAATTCTATAGAATTGTAGAATGAAGCAAACATAACACAAGCACTCCAACACATGAACTCACAACTTCCTCTCCTTTTAGACAACAATCACTCGAAAACTTACAAAGTTTTAAGTTAACAATTCAAACCAATGGAACCAAAGTAAACTTACCAACTTTATCTATCTGAATTTTCTTGGCGTCTTCTTTAATTGACTTTTCTTCATCTCATTCTAAAGTTTTCATTTTGTATGTTTTTAATATTTAAATCATTTTTAAGGATATTGTGACTACAAACTACTAGATTTATAATGGTGTTTTCTATAATCATAACATTTTGAGATAAAGTCAACCTGTGTATTTCAAATTTTACTTCTACTAGATTTATTATGTCCTAGTACTTTTACTTCCATAATGCTTCATCCTCGCTCTACTTATGTGCACCAAAATAGCCTGCAAGTTGTTAGCTACTTATATCACTAGTTCTAAAGAAATTTTGCGAGAAAAACTAGTGAATAAAGACACTCTTACTACAAAAGTTAATGGCTTCTGCTCCAAATCAGCTTATAGCAATGGAGATAGTGCCAAATAGATGTGATAAAATATTTCTGAATTTGTTAACACCAATAAGGTTGTGGATTGTAGTCGAAAGAGTTTGGATCCAACAGTGAAAAACAAGAAGCTTTTCTCTAGTGGGCTAGGTTCAAATTCATTCATTTCAACCTTTTCTTGGAGCCATGGGGACACCTTGAGGTAGTGATCTTATGTGTGTTTGAACACAAAAAGAGTACTGCCTCATAACCCATGCTCACATAAGTTGATCAAAACCCACCATCATGTCCCTCAAATTAAAAATCAACTAGGTTTGGCTCAAGTGGTTGAGAAAATTATTGTTATCCATGGTTTTAAATCTTAGCTTTAGACTTTAACTTGATCACTTATCAACTCAGGTTACAAGTTTCAACTCAAACTCGAATCAAATTGAATTTTATGACTTGGTTTTCAACTCAGATCAAGTCATTAAATGACTCAGTATTCAACTCAGATTGCTCAGGCCATATGTTATCAAATTGGCCCAAACCATCCCACCCACCCTAGTTGAAGGCCAACTTGGTTCATTGGCCAATCAACTTGACTGGTTTGACCAATTTTAAAACTATGGAATTATCTTCACACCCAAAACTCATTCCCACGAGTGACATGGAAAAATCTTAATGAATATATTGTTGTAATTGCTTCAACCCCTGTTATTGACCAGGATTTGCAACCTAAAAAATCTGGGGTTTAAGCAAAGTGCCAACCTTAGAAAGTTTGGTTTTCCAGAACTGGGAAAATAAAAGTTTGTGGAGGGTTCTCACATATAATACGGTAATACCTAGCTAGTTGAGTCACAAATGCAAATAGCCAAGGTCAAATTAGTAAAGGTGGAAAATGGCATAAGATTGGGTTTGGGCTAGGGTTTGTATGTCAGTTAGCAAAGTTTTACCGCCATAATTTGTTGAGAAATATCAGGAGCCCTGAAGGTAAAGGAGGATATCAAATTCCAAGTGGATTCCTGTTTAATATAGTCACATGTGCTAACTACACCGCTGAGATCTATAAATGGTTGGGATTCAATATCAATATCGTAACACAGACGATTACTAGCTACACCTTTTTGGCTGTAGCAACTTTTATTATGACTAACTGGGCTCTTGCCAAGCACCGCCGTTTGAAGAAGGTGAGTCTCCTCTTTGTTAATACTTCAATCTGCAATCAATTTCTTAAGATAAGTGTAACAACAAATAATGCTCTTACATAATTATGGGCATGAAATTTCTGGCCAAGGGCATGGGCATTGGCAGGTACATTACCAGTGAGACTTTCGTGGTGGGAGGTTATCAGTCCACTATTTATTTCTACCCTGACGGCAAGAGTGCACAACACAATTTGCTTTATGTTTCGGCTTTCATCGCGCTGGCCAGTGAGGGCACGAAGGTTCGTGCTATCTTCGAATTGACGTTGGTGGATCAAAGCGGGAAGGGCGAGCACAATATGTTCCACACTCATTCAGGCCTGGGCTGGAGAGAGGGTCTTACACTTTTAAGGATCGAGGAAGCATGTGGGGTTACAGACGGTTCCGCAAATGGGCTGCACTTGAAAAATCCAATTACCTCGAGGATGATTGCATGATATTAAGTTGCAAAGTAGGTTTTGTGGAGTCTGCCAGTGAATACGCTAGGTTGCACTCGCTAGCTGTTTCTGAATCAGAGTTAGGTTTATACTTTGGTGCACTTTAGAAAATCAAGAAACCTCAGATGTAATTTTTGATGTGGGTGGGGAGAGATTTCATGCCCATAAACTCGTTTTAGTTGAGATCTATCGATGGTTGGGATTCAATATCGCAACACAGACAGTTGTTGGCTACACCTTTCTGGCTGTAGAAACTTTGTTATGACTAATTGGGCTCTTGCCAAGCACCGCCATTTGAAGAATGTGAGTCTCTGCTTTGTTAATACTTCAATCTGCAATCAATTGCTTAGGATAAGTGTAACAACAAATAATGCTCTTACATATTCTTACAGCTTCTGTATTCTAACTTTTGGATTAACCTGGCTTACAGTTGTTTGATGGAAAAGATGGCAGACCCAAATATCCAAGGCGATGGGTGATATTACCTCCTTTCCTATGCAAAGGATGCTTATTAATTCTGGGGACACTTTTGTTGGTTTCTATATTGAATTGTCAACAAAACTTGGGCCCTTTTCTGGTTCTACAATGTCTAAATTTTGGTGGCTTTGGCAGGATGGGACATTGTAATTGACTGTTTTGTGGCTGTAATTTATTTAATTGTGCTTGCTTAAGAAGCTAGTAAGAGTGAATTTCTCACCTGGGTATGTTCCCGGTATTTTAAATGGAGAATTTTTAATTACTATTTTGGTTGATTTTTGAAGGTACACAGATTTGTTCTACGTGTACCATCCTGGTACTTGCTTTTCTATTTTCTCACGCATAACTGTTGCTTGCATTAGTGTGATTATTTTTTTGGGATATGACATTGACTATTGCAACACATTTCTTCCATGGATGATGATGAACGATTGAATTCCTGTAACTTACTATTCCTATTTTTCTGTTACAGATGGACCCTAATTGCATATGTTTATCTTTAGTTCTCTTGATTATATGTTGTTTGTCCTTTTTTCATATTATTTATGATTCCATGTATTATGAACTTTATCTTTGCAGAGAGAGAGAGAGGGGTAGCTTAGAATTATGATTCTAGCCGTCTCCAGATGTATCATTTTATTATATTAGGAAAAAAAAAATTATATTGTCATTTGCAGATCCATGAGGTTGCAAAGAACGTGGATGGATATCTCGAGTTACATAAACGGCTGACAATATGAAATAATGATTTCTCAGATGTATGCAACCATGAGATGCATATTAGACCCAATTTCAAATGGGACCGCACTAGTGTGGACATTCAATGCACCTTCACAAACACAATGACAAGCACCAAGAGCTGATAGATCACCCTACCCCCAACCAAGCCAGGTTATGAATGCACCTCGCTTCTCTTTGTTGCCATTAAAAAAGAAAAAAAAACAACTCTGAATAGCATAAGCATAGTTGTAACTCTAAAATTCTTTCATTTTTGAGTGTATGTTGCTTGGAGAATAATATCATTGAGTTCTCGGTTAAATACTTTGATTTATAAAGTTCTGTGTCTGCTTTATCTCCATTCATCCAGTTGTAACTTTCCATTGCACGGCAATGCTGTTGAGTTTGTAATTTCAACGGCGGAGCACGCAGCCCCGAAATCACCAAAGTGAAACCACAAACCACCGGTAAGCATATCGCACCGCTTTTGCATAAAGGTGGTTTCCGTACTTAGGAGCTCCGATAAAACCTGGAGCTGACTGGTGGATGAGGGGTGACATCACCCTCTGACACTTATCGGACGATAAAAGTCCGTCAAAAATGGTCATCCAATATTCGTCCGATCTGCTCCTGGATTCTCCCCCGTCGGATGGAGGTCAAAGGTGGGTACGCTCTGCAGGGAATGGAGATTGCGTAAAGTCAGCTAAGGAATTAAATGTCAGCTAAGGAATTAAATGGTATTTAAACGTGGTTGGCAGATGGTAGGTAAAGTGTTATAATTTTCGTTTATACCGAGGTATGGGTAAGAGAATGCGTGTAATTTTTTTTGGTCACGTATGTATTGAATGTTGACTTGGTATATGTAAGTAAAAAAAATGAAATGAAATGTAGTGTGTGCGTGCGAAGAACAAATCTTCACCAGAGCCTTTTGCTAGTATGAATGTGCATAAATTATGTGTTGACCAATTGTTTTTTGAGAGAAGGTGGAACAAATCTTCACTAGAGCCTTTTGCTAGTATGCCTTTTGCTAGTATGAATGTGCATAAATTATGTGTTGACCAATTGTTTTTTGAGAGAAGGTGAAACAAACTACACTAGAGTTTTGATAGTATGCAAATAAATAGCACAAAAGTGCATAAAGAAGCAGGGGACCAACCCCTTTTTGAAGAGGTCAACTTAGTTTGTGTGGATCGCACAGCAGTGCGAAGAGGAAGGAAAGATTAGTACAGAGGATGAAATATTTTGTATGCTCAAGTTTTTTTTTTATTGTAATGAGCGGGCACATAATGTTTTGTTTTGGAGCTACATATGTAAAAGTTTGTTTTACACTAATATGTGTAAAATATTTTTACAACAGTATGTGTAAAAATAGTTTTACACTAGTAAATGTAAAAAGGGGTTTTACAGCAGTAAACCCAGCTCAGTAAATTCTCAGGTGAAAACAGAGTTTTGGTTGAAAGTTGTTTTTGGTAAATCCCTCTCAGCAAAGAGGATGAATGTGTATCAGGCATATATTTTAAGCAATAGGAATGTCTTTATGGCTATTTAATGGACTGTTATGAGCATATTTGTTTTTAATAGCTTCCCTGTGCAAAGGTCCTGGAAGAAATGAAACAGAGCATTGACTCTGTGGTGTTTGTTTGTTTGTTTGGTTTTGGTATTTTCCCATTGCAAAAATACCCAACAAATGCTACAAGAGAAAGATAGGAAATAGAGGCGATCTATTGGAACGCCTCATCAAATTTGTGCAAAAACTGAACAATGCCCATTTGAAGATCCAAACCTTAAACCCTAAATCCCATCTGAAGCCCACAGTGGGTATAAGGCTCAAAGTTTTCTCTCGGTAGAAAAGTCATTCTCTTTTCTCTTTCTCAAAATAGTAAGAACCAATACCCCAAATCCACAACCAAATTTTGAGGGGTTAGAAGATGCAAAAACTCTTGTAAAACAACCAAAAGGCCAAAGCCAAAGCCCATTTCTGAGGATTTTATGATACCCAACACATTAATCAAACTCTTTTAGGTGAGGGAGTCGACATTAAGAGATGTATAGGGTTACTTAATTGAGTTAGACATGGAAATCTCACTAAATTCATTAGGATCGAGTCAAACTTTTCCTTCACCACACTTGAGGACGCTCGCTGCTAGCTGTTTCTGTAATTTTAACGACTATCATTTTCACCTACAAATTGAAGTTGTTTCAGCAAATCAATTGTAGAAATGCACCGCCGCCCTAAAAAAGGATCCAAAAGAGAAGCTCCTGGCCTATCTATAAAAATATATAGAGAGGGAACACTAGGGTTTGAGGAGCGATGACCTAACCCAAGCTTGGCCTTCGGAGTGAAAGGAAAGAACAACGATAGAGTAAGCTTTCCATATGAACCTTAAAACTCCAAATGCGTTAACTTGTAAAATCTTAAAACTTTTGCATTATGTTCTTTCATCATTCATTCACAAACCAAATTTAATTTTTAATTCTAAGACATAAGGCAAATTGGAATCAACAAAAATCTTAAAACTCTTGCATTATGTTCTTCATCCTACCTTCACAAATCAAATTTCATTTTTAATTTCTACCCATGGCATTATGTTCTTCATCCTACCTTCACAAATCAAATCTCATTTTTAATTTCTACCAAAGACATAAGGTAATTTGGAATCAACTTTGTTTTCATGTGGAATTAGAAAGGAATTTGGCTCATTGTGATAAGGCTCAAGGAATAGACCCTGAGAGTTTCGGCTCTAGCTAAGTGATAAATCTTTGTATATCAAGTTAATGGGTTATTGGATATAATGTTGGTGTTATGGTGACGATGGCTAGGTTTAATCTTGCTTATATTACTCCAACAAATTACCAATTCCCCATGATAAAAGAAAAAATTAAAAATTAAAAATCTTAAAACTTTTAAAAATTCCTAGGGAAAATATGGCACCAAAGGCCACTCAAGTTATAGGCTTTTATACCATTTTGTACTTAGTATGTTTATAGGGTGTATCTTCTCATATATGGGCAAGTTATATATAATAGTATTTTTATGTGTTACATTATATTGATATTTTAAAAGTTGGGTTCAATGTTAATCAAAATATATTTTTTATACAATGGGAAAATCTATTATAACTTGGTTATCAAAGCAACAGTGGGGATAGTCATTACTGGTTGTTATCCTCAAATGCAATGGGGGTAGTCATTATTGGTTGATATCCTCAAATTTAGCGGGGATAGTTATCATTGCTTGCTATCCTCAAATACAGTGGGGATGGTCATTATTGGTTGTTATGATAGAGTTATAGCCTTTTACACGAGTGTGCACTTAGTGAGTTTGTAAAGTGTATCTTCTCACATGTGGGTTAAGCTATATATAATAATATTTTTATATGTTATAATATGTTAAGGTGAATAATATGTCTAGCTGACACCCTATGGTATAAATTTACAACAAGCCTAGGTAGAAGCTCTAATAACAAAGATGGATTGTTAGAACAATAAAAATGAATTTTAACAAAATTTTGTAGAATGATGTCAATACTGGTGAGAAGCACTAGATTTCAGTCCGGCAATTTCTGGTTTACATCTGAAATGGAATGGCATACCCAAGAAAGAGAACATCTAGAATATTGCAAGTTATAATATATATTACAGGTTATGTCTTTTTTGAGGGACAATTACAACAACTTTGTCAACAAAGTGCTAAATCTCAAGTAGTTTCTTTACATACTAGGAATTTCATTGTTAAAAATCAGTGTTTTTCCTTTCAAATTTATAGCTATTAAAATGAATATTGCTAGAAAACTTTAAAAGTATACAAATGTGAGTAGTGTGTACCCATCCTTCACGTGTCAAGATGCAATCTACTCTAACTTAAAATCAAGTTGTGTGACTCTATTGCCAAAAATTTCCAGGATTCATGCTTAGGTCAGTTGTCACTTTTTTGGATGCCTTCGTAGGAAAGGTGCACTATAGAAGGAAATGATCAAAGGTTTTGGAGTCAGCTCACAAATAACACATAATTATGGGGACAATGAAATGATCTGTTATTGAAATATAATATGTTATAATGGTCAGTAGGCATGAACAACCACATAAAATAGGTTGTACATCCGTACCACCAAATATTGTTATCACTGTTAAGGTTCTAGTTGTTGTGATTGGAGAAGCTATGTTAGAATCTCCGGACAAATAAACATTTTTTTCCAAACTAACTTCTTAGGATTTCCAGTGATAGGAATTCACATAAAGGGACTTGGATCATATTCAACAAGATTGTCTTGTGTTTCTCGCCTATGATAATATCTAGGAGCTATCTGCAGTACCTCTTTTGATAATAAGTATGCTTTCCTGATCCTTTCTTTGTAAACATGCATCATTTTTAATATTCAAGATCTCTTCAAAGATGGGCCTTAGAGTAAAGTTTTCTAATTTCCTTTCCCCCTTCATCCATTCTATGACTAACACAGAATCATTAATTCTTTGAATTTTTGAACACCCTCAGTTGCTGTCATCTCTAAAACTAGTTTTAAAGCTAAGAATCCACCTTTGTTATTAGAGCTTCTGCCTAGGCTTGGTGTAAACTTATACCATTGGGTGTTAGATATATATATTAATGGGAACAAATAATGAATCAGTCATTTAATGTATAAATCTGGCAAATGAGGAGTATCAATAGGTAAATTTGTTCAATAACAATTGATTTCAAATGTAATTTATGTTTTTAGATGTAATAATGTTGATAAGGTTCTAAAGTTACAAGAAGAGGTCATAAGGCTACAAAACTAAAAAAGAAAGTGAATTGGTGGGGTGGGCCATCCTACCTCATTAATCACTTAGACACCAAAAGAAAATTATAAAAGCACGTGGAGGAGCTCATTCACACTCATTTTCACTTGTATACCATCCTAGCATTGAGCTCCTCCCTCTCCTTTACAAAACAGTGTGATTCCATAGCCTTCACTCGCAAAAATTGACTCTCTTTGCGCCCCTAGAGAGCACGTTGCGCACCTGGACAACACGTTGCACACCTAGACAACAAGTTCCGCACCTGGACAGCATGCTTCGCACCTGGACATCACACTACGCATGTGGACAGCATGTTGTGCACAGGAAGCCTTCACCTCGCACAAGGCATAGTTGTCCAAAATTGTTGTTTGACAACCAAAATTCATTTTCCAAAGCTCCTCTTTAGTCATTTCATCCTCCAAACTCTATAACAAGTAAGTTTAATCATTTTCATGCCCTCCTTTGCCTCATATGTCAAGAAAATGATCAAATACTTCGTCTAGGGTTTACATGATTTTCATGGTTTTGATCCTCAAATGATGAGTTGTTGCCCTAAACCCTAGATTCCTTGTCCCTACACCTCTGTTTGCAACTAATACATCATTTCCATCCATAACAAAGCCTTATCCCCTCATTTTCTATCATTTCCCTCTAAACCCTAATCTACCCTATCTCTTTCTAGGATAGGGCTGTGTTTTAGCATTTTCCACCCCCTCCCCTCACTCATTTCCCAGAATTCCTTTTTCCCCAACTCATTTACATCATACCCTACCCTCCTAAATTTCCTTACAAATTTAGGAAACTCTTAAGTCCATCATACCACCTCATTCCCTCTCATCAACAAATGTCATTGTGTTTGCTTGCCTTTCACCTAGGGTTTGAAGTATGGATCATGACTCATCACCATCAGAGAAGAGGAAGTACAAAAAGGGTGGAAAGATACTGAGGTTTGAGCCCTCTAACTGAAATGAAATCACCTCCTCCCCATTTGTCATGAAATGCTTTGAAGATGTCAATTGTTTAGGGTTTTGTCAAACAGTGCAGGAAGTAGGTTACCTTGAGCATCTCACAAGTATATTTTCCCTCATCTTGAAGGAAGACAAGATCACCATTGCAAGAACTGATTTCATGTTTTCATTGGATGCCATCTCTCAAGCTACAAGCATACCAAACCATGGTGAAAATTGGTTCAAATGCATGAACCTAGACCTAGAAGAGTACAAACCCTACTTGAAATCACAATATGAAGGAGCTCACTCACATGTTTTCCCATTCAGATACTTGCTGGAGAGATATGCACCATTGATGAAGTTTATCATGAAGTTCTTCACATGTGAGGGCAGATTTTCTAGGCTATATCAATACCACATAAGACTGCTCATGCACTTTATAGCTGCCAAGTCTCTAAATCAGTCCAGCTACTTGTATAGAAGCCTAAACAAAATGTCTGAAAGGGTACAATTGAAAGGAAAAGTGCATTATCCTAGCCTCTTTCAATATGTCAGTACAACCCATGGAGTTGGGGTCATCAAGAAAACATGATGAGGTTTCCAAGGCACCTAGGCTTGAGGTGACCAAGACATATTAGAGAGGCAGAAGCCTTGTGTTTTCTCCTCATATTGAGGAAGGGGCCAAGCCTACTATATCAACAGAGCAGGGATCGCCACCACATCATGAGCTTCTTTGCATGATGAGGAGCCCATTGAGCATGAATTTGACCTAGTTGACTTGGAGGCACATGATGAGAATCAAACCCTGCAACAAGTCATCAAAGAGAAGGATTCTCAGATCATGGAGCTCAAGGACAATTTGGAAAGGGCCAAATTCATCATTTCATTCCTTGAGCAAGAAAACGGTCAACTTAAGGCAAAACAACTAGTCATGGAGAAAGAGAAATTCAAAGCTAAGAAACAAGAGATGAAAGGAAAGGCAGTGGTGGACCATGAGGACACTGAGAAACCTGAAGGACATGTGGCAAGGAAGAGACCAAGGACAATGGGTCTTAGGAAGGCACTTCAGAGGGAAAGAGAACAAAAGCCACCAATGGAATAATTGACCTTTGAAGAGAGGTCTGCCATGGAAATAAATGAGGACAGGTAGTTTTGGCTTGACAAAGTAAATTTCCACCATGAGAATCTCCTTGATAAGGCCAACAGGGATAATAAGTTTCAAAAGAAAATGGCCATCCATTATTACATAAGGAATCACATTGTCAAGGTCAAAATCAAGTAATTGAAGGAAAAACTCAAGGAAACCCTAATCAACCAAGAGGAGAAGGGTAAGTTAAATTTTCTTGCTGATGAAGCCATTATTGCATAACATACCTTGTTGGGCATCTCTAGATAGATTTTGGCAGGATTTGAGAAATTTTTATGTTTTGGTGCAGACTTGCAATTTTTTGGAAATTTTTTGTCTAAGAGCGCAGCGGGCTCACATTGTGATTCTTCCTCACGGATCCAAATGATGGAAACTCAACACTTTTCGAAATATTATGACCCCCTCTCAAAACCCATTTTCCTAATCTAGGGCTCAGTTTTTGAGAAATTTGCAAAAAAGAGGCCAAAAATCACCTTTCTACCCCTCTTTTTCCATTTCTCTACGCACATGGAGACACCTTGTGAGAATGGCCATATCTCAGCCAAAAATGGGTCATTTTTAGTGAAACAATACTCTAAATACATATACCCTCTCCCAGATTTCAATAAAAGGTTTAATATCTGGATTTGGACATCAGAAAGGCACTCAAAAATGGCCTCCAACATCTCGTTGCACACAAACATTTCTGCGATTTTTGTAAATTTTCACTGTGTAAAGTCGTTTTTGGTGATCCAACTCATGCTGCTTCAATCACTAAGATACTTGCTAGAGAGATGGGAATTCGTTGTGAGTTGTACAGGCCTAGGTGATAAGTTGTTTCAAATCGGAGTTTCCAGGTCCAGTTCATTGGGGGTAGGGAGGTAGGCTGGATCGAGGGTAATACCGTGAAGCGAGTGTTTAATTCGGCTAGTTTCTAGGTTTTCTGGAGTCCCATGCGGGGTTTCATTCAATCCCAGTGAGGGTTGAGGCAGTAGTAGGTTTCGACAAAGTGTTCCAAATAAAATGCGGTGTCCGATACTTTGGTAAAAGTCAAAAGGGTGAAGCAGATGAATGTGAGGGGTAAAAGTAAATGTAAATAATGGGTGTTTACTCTTTTTAAGGTATTTTGATGTAAATTTGACCTCATTTATGAGAGAGATTGGAGTCAAAGTTAATTGTACAAGTTGTTTTTAACTTCCCTAAACATTAGGGTTTGGCTATAACACCTAACAAAATAGTTCCGAGAGTCATGGATTCGACCCCTAAGAGTGGGGAGATCTTGTTTCTCAGTGACAGAACAAGTTGTATTTTAGAGGAGAGAATTATGGTAGCTTGTACTTGGACATTTTTATGGAATCAGAGGACACAGTTTGCAACTATTATCTAGGAATTCATGTGCAGTAAGTTTGTGATTTTATTTTTCTATGTTATAGCTTTATATGAATGATATTCATCTTCTATTTCCAATCATAAATTCTTCAATGATTTTCCTTAGAGTTTATAAACCAAATTCTTTGCATAAAGCTTTGTTTTGATGGGAAAATCATTATGTGTTACTTTCTTTCTTGCTTAATAAATTCATGTTTCATGCTCATTAAGACCTTTTTCTTCTTCTAAACACTACTTTACACCGAAAAACTCTAAGATCCATCACAAAATTAATTCTACCTTGCTCCTTTATATCTTTGTTGTTGCAACCCTTTGATCCTCTAACCTAGCTACCTAGTTTTTCTCCCTTATCCAACAACAAAACCCTAAATTTTCCAAAACCCACCTGAGCCTAGCTATCTAGACTAAAATTATTTACATTCCACTCATCTCTTGGCTGCGATTTCATAGAGAGAGCGCTCTCTAGTTTGGTAGGGCTATCTACCAAACTAAAATATTGATCTGTGGTTACCTTCATTGATATCCTCATCAACCTGGGACATTGTGGAGGATAACAAAGGGTGTGACAACTAAGGAGTTCCAAGGTGTTCTAGTGAATGTAAGGTTCCCAAGTCATGGAAGAAGGTAATGCTAGTTGTGAGGTCATGACTGCTAAGATGTGTTAGGGAATTCTAGGGCATGCTAACATGTGCTAGATAGTATGAAGACATGTCAAACAAGCTAAGATTTTCCAAGTCATAGCCATCCCAAGCTGTACAAGGATGTGACAATGCATGCCAAGGATTGTCAAGGAAAAAAAATGGAGCAACAAGTTAAACTACAAGGAAATGAGCACATAATAGGGTTAATAAGTCATAAATTTACCTTTTCCATGAGTGGCATGCAAGGCACACAAACACTAGGTGCCAATAGGTGCCAAGTGCCAAGTGTTAACACATTTTAAGTGCCAAATCTTCCTCTGTTTCTTCTCATCAAGTTTCGAATAATTGATCTCAAATAAACTTAATATTAAACCATGCCAAAGAAATATACCAAGTCACCTCAATGCATGCCAAACATACTAAGACTTGCCAAGTGCCAACATGTTGTAAGTGCCAATGTGCATCATAGAGTGTAGTGCATACTATGAAGTGGCAGAGCATATCGAAGAGTGCTAAGGTGTTCCAGAGAGTGCCAATGCATGTTGAAGAGTGTTAGGGAGTACTAGGAAAATACAAGGGAGCTCTAGGTCAAAATACATGGAAGTGAATGAATATGAGGGTGTGTTGGGGAGTGCCAACAAGTGCTAGTTGTCATGCCAAAGAGGGAGTGACAAGGTATGCTAAGCATGGGTAAGGCATGGCAGGGAATATCAGTGAATGTCAAGAGCCGCTAGAGTGTGCTAGGTAGTTCCGTGGTGTGCTAACATGTGCCAAATAGTGCCAAGGCATGCCCGGCGCTAAGACATGCTAGGATGTGCAAGGTGTCAGAGGATGCCAATATGCATCAAGGAGTTTCAAGGAAACACAAGGAATAACCAAGCTAAAATGCAAGGAAATTAGCACATAAGAGGGTTAATAAGTTGGGACTTTATCTTTTTCAAAAGGGGCATGCTAATCACACTAATAATATGTTCCAATACATGCCAAGTGCCAATATGTGCCAAGTGCTAATGTTTGTCAATGCAATATTATGGCATGATGTTCCAAGGCATGCTAGGGACTACAGGGCATGCCAACACATGATAGGAGAGTGTTATGCTATTCTAGGGCATGCCAACATGTGCTTGGGCATCCTACTCATGGCAATATGTTCTAGGTACAAAGATGTTCCAGGTGCAAAGATATTCCAAGACATGCGAGGTGCCAAGGAAATCTAGTGTATTGTTCCAAAGCATGTTGAGGTGTTCCATGAGCGTTGAGGAGTGCTAGGTCTCTCTCATTAATAGAATTAATAGAGCTTGGTTATGTAGTAAATAATATAGTTCCTACACACACTAGTGGAACTTTATTTAAAGGAAATTTGCTAGATAATAAACCTAATAGAGATGAACCATGTTTTGACTCATAGGAAAAATATATTCTTATGACTTGAGGGAAATGATACACACTAATTACTTCTTAACAAATTGACTGACTACTATAACCACTATGACCTTGGACACATAATGAAAAAGACTCCACAAGAATGGTCTTAAATCGTTATCTTTTGACAAAACATATAGTAACAGGTACATAGCGTTATCAAAATCTCATTGGAATGATCAATGATGACGATTATTTTTTTACCGTCACCAAAAGCAACCAAAAATAGAATTGATGAGGGTCAATAAAATATCTTCACTAGAAGTGTCACCAAAGAGAGAATTAGTGACAGGCCTTTAATGACCCTCAACAAAAGTATCATTGCAAATGGCTTTGGTGACAAACCTTAAAGGACCATCATTATATACACGTATAACAACGATCTTTTAAAGATCGTCATCATATGCAACATTGGTGACAGACCTTCAAGGTCTGTCATACGCATGAAACGTCATCAAAAACTCATTGGAATGATCAATGATGACGAAAATTTATTCATCGTCACCAAAAGTAACCAAAAAGATCATTTGTGATGGCCAATAAAATATCGTCATTGTAAGTATCACCAAAAAGAAAATTAGTGATGGGCCTTTAACGAACCTCACCAAAAGTGTCATCAAAGAGAGAATTAGTGATGGGCCTTTAACGACCCTCACTAAAAGTGTAAATTAAAATGGCTTTGGTGACAAACCTTAAAGGACCATCACTATATACACTTACAATAATGCTTTTTTAAAGACCATCACCATATGCAACATTGGTGACGGACCTTAAAGGTCCGTCACAGGCATGACCCTAACCAATGACCTTTTTTATTGTAGTGTGGAAACATGGCCACTCAGCAGCGAAGGTAGTCTTATTCTATCCTTTGGCATGATCTTGATCTGATGATACCCTAAGAATCCATCAGTAAATGAATAAGCCTCCCGACCTCCAACGTTTTCCAGTACTTTGTTTGGGAATGGTGTAGGAAATGGATCGTGGACACAAGCATCATTCAACTTCCTCAAATATACGCATATCCGAATTTCCCCTTTGTCTTTTTCTCTTGAACCACCATGGGACTGACCTAGTTTGATTCTTCGACAGCTTCAATAATTCCAGCAGCAAGCATCTTATCTAACTCCTTGCGCACCTTTTCCTCATACTTAGGATTCGAATGATATGGGCATTGCTTCACTAGCTTTGCATCTAGCTTTAAAGTGATCTTCATGATGCCCATATCCCCTATTATCCCCTTCAGATCAGAAAATATGGTGGGAAACAAGTCTTAATACTCTCGTATCAGCTCCGCAACCTTTTCCATTGTATCTTCATCCCAATAGTCGCCTATGTTTGCAAACTTCGGCTACGTTTCCGATGCAATATTCACCTGTTGGTCTTCAAGGGCTATGAAATATCAAGAACTTGTGCCTTAGGCCCTGCGACTTTGTGTTGTGCTTCTGACTCAAGAATATTGATGTTCCTAGGATCTTCCTCACCTTCCTCATTGTTCACATCGTAGCATTCAAGTGTGTGGCACAACTGCATACTCCAATCTGGTTGTAACCATGTAATAGGTTCTTCTACCAATATAAATATTGTAGCTTTGATCTCCTACAATGCCTCATCAATGCATTCAAATCCATCCTCAAAGCTAAAATTTAATAGAAAATTTTCTTTTAGACATCCCATTCTATGGTTCCATGTCGCAGCTCCGTTTCTAGATACTAGTTCATCGGAATGGTATCTAAAGTGTGACAAAATATTTGAACCCATTCTAGTTCCGGTTCTTCTCCCCATGTTTTCGTCCATCAAGGCAGATGCTCGCGCGGGTCATCCTTCCCTGTGTATTTCTCTGTAATCCGAGTATTAACATACCCAAACCATAGCTTCATCATCTTCCGATATTCCTTCTAGTCTGCAAAGTGGTTCTCATGGATACCCATCTATCTGGCAGGTGTAGCTCTCAGCGCGAGGTCTAATGCCTTGAACCGATGTTTCTTCGATACATCCCTTTCAAATTTATCCAAAAATAAATTGATATCTTCTGTACCATCACAATGCGGTAATTTGTGTACCTCAGTGAATATACATCAAAGTGACTTTGTAAGCCTATTGCATCGCAACGATGATACCTCATGCAACCTATTTTTCTAGTTTTCAAGCTCCTCATCTGAATCTGAATTACAGGAGCTATCCTTCTCCCATGTAATTCACCCGTCCGCCATATGGTTGATCCAATATTCATCTCACGTGGTTATCTTATAGATCTACTCAATATCGTTGTCTTCCTCATAATCGCAAACTAGTTCAGTATATCGCACACCCTCGAGCGGGTCCAATGGTGAAATAACCCTTAGTTCTTTATTTTCAAATGTCATACTGCACTTTTTTAGGTTGATGACCATGTTCATATCGAATTCCCAATCAATTCCAAGCAGCGCTAGGTATGGGTTGTTGTCATCCACTATTTCGATCACTTCAAAATCAACTATGGCGCACACCCCCTTCAATACCCAAAGTCACCCCATGTAGGCACCGCATAGGAATAATCTTTTGTTGATTCGCCATCCTCAGATGGATCAGGGACCACTATAGTGCTGGTCTTCCCATTCTTTCCCAATTTTTCTTTGGAAAAACATTTGCATCAGACCCTAAATCAAGGATTACCTGGTCCATCTAGTAATCTCCAATCTGCGTAGCCAATGTCATTTTGCGACCAATCCTTTTCGTACTTTTTCCCATCTGAAGCCCATAGTGCGTATAAGGCCCAAAGTTTTCTCTCGGTAGAAAAGTCATTCTCTTTTCTCTTTCTCAAAATAGTAAAAACCAATACCCCAAATCCACAACCAAATTTTGAGGGGTTAGAAGATCCAAAAACTCCTGTAAAACAGCCAAAAGGCCAAAGCCAAAGCCCATTTCTGAGGATTTTATGATACCCAACACATTAATAAAACTCTTTTACGTGAAGGAGTCACAATTAAGAGATGTATAGGGTTACTTACTTGAGTTAGACATGGAAATCTCACTAAATTCATTAGGATCGAGCCAAACTTTTCCTTCACCACACTTTAGGACGCTCGCTACTAGCTATTTCTGTAATTTTAATGACATCATTTTCACCTACAAATTGAAGCTGTTTCAGCAATCAACAGTAGAAATGCACCGCCGCCCTAAAAAAGGATCCAAAAGAGAAGCTCTTGGCCTATCTATAAAAATATATAGAGAGGGAACACTAGGGTTTGAGGAGTGATGACCTAACCCAAGCTTGGCCTTCGGAGTGAAAGGAAAGAACAACGGTAGAGTAAGCGTTCCATATGAACCTTAAAACTTCAAGTGCGTTAACTTGTAAAATCTTAAAACTTTTGCATTATGTTCTTTCATCATACATTCACAAACCAAATTTAATTTTTAATTCTAACTAAGACATAAGGCAAATTGGAATCAACAAAAATATTAAAACTCTTGCATTATGTTCTTCATCCTACCTTCACAAATCAAATTTCATTTTTAATTTCTACCAAAGACATAAGGTAATTTGGAATCAACTTTGTTAGTTTTTTTCATGTGGAATTAGAAAGGAAATTGGCTCATTGTGATAAGGCTCAAGGAATAGATCCTGAGAGTTTCGGCTCTAGCTAAGTGATAAATCATTGTATATCAAGTTAATGGGTTATTGGATATAATGTTGGTGTTATGGTGACGATGGCTAAGTTTAATCTTGCTTATATTACTCCAACAAATTACCAATTCCCCATGATAAAAGAAAAATTAAAAAATGAAAAATCTTAAAACTTTTGAAAATTCCTATAGGAGAAGAACTCTAGGGAAAATATGGCACCAAAGGCCACTCAAGTTATAGGCTTTAATACCATTTTGTACTTAGTATGTTTATAGGGTGTATCTTCTCATATATGGGCAAGTTATATATAATAGTAATTTTATGTGTTACATTATATTGATATTTTAAAAGTTGGGTTCAATGTTATCGTATATCAAAATATTTTTTTTATACAATGGGAAAATCTATTATAACTTGGTTATCAAAGCAACAGTGGGGATAGTCATTACTGGTTGTTATCCTCATATGCAATGGGGGTAGTCATTATTGGTTGATATCCTCAAATGTAGCGGGGATAGTTATCATTGATTGCTATCCTCAAATACATTGGGGATGTTCATTATTGGTTGTTATCGTAGAGTTATAGCCTTTTATACCAGTGTGCACTTAGTGCATTTGTAAAGTGTATCTTCTCACATGTGGGTTAAGCTATATATAATAATATTTTTATATGTTATAATATGTTAAGGTGAATAATATGTCTAGCTGACACCCTATGGTATAAATTTACAACAAGCCTAGGCAGAAGCTCTAATAACAAATATGGATTGTTAGCACAATAAAAATGAATTTTAACAAAATTTTGTAGAATGATGTCAATACTGGTGAGAAGCACTAGATTTCAGTCCGGCAATTTCTGGTTTACATCTGAAATGGAATGGCATACCCAAGAAAGAGAACATCTAGAATATTGCAAGTTGTAATATATATTACACTTTATGTCTTTTTTGGGGGACAATTACAACAACTTTGTCAACAAAGTGCTAAATCTCAAGTAGTTTCTTTACATACTAGGAATCTCATTGTTAAAAATCAGTGTTTTTCCTTTCAAATTTATAGCTTTTAAAAAGAATATTGCTAGAAAACTTTAAAAGTATACAAATGTGAGTAGTGTGTACCCATCCTTCACGTGTCAAGATGCAATCTACTCTAACTTAAATCAAGTTGTGTGACTCTATTTGCCAAAATTTTCCAGGATTCATGCTTAGGTCAGTTGTCACATTTTTGGATGTCTTCGTAGGAAAGGTGCACTATAGAAGGAAATGATCAAAGGTTGTGGAGTCAGCTCACAAATAACACATAAAGATGGGGACAATGAAATGATCTCTTATTGAAATATAATATCTTATAATGGTCAGTAGGCATGAACAACCACATAAAATAGGTTGTACATTCGTACCACCAAATATTGTTATCACTGTTTAGGTTCTGGTTGTTGTGATTGGAGAAACTATGTTAGAATCTCTGGAGAAATCAACATTTTTTTCCAAACTAACTTCTCAGTATTTCCAGTGATAGGAATTCACATAAAGGGACTTGGATCCTTCAACAAGGTTGTCATATGTTTCTCGCCTATGCTAATATCTAGGAGCTATCTGCAGTACCTCTTTTGATAATAAGTATGTTTTCCTGGTCCTTTCTTTGTAAACATGCATTAAAAAAACATCAGCTACTGCATTTTTAATATTCAAGATCTCCTCAAAGATGGGGCTTAGAGTAAAGTTTTCTAATTTCCTTTCCCCCTTCATCCATTTTATGACTAACAGAGAATCATTAATTCTTTGAATTTTTGAACACCCTCATTTGCTGCCATCTCTAAAACTAGTTTTAAAGCTAACAATCCACCATTGTTATTAGAGATTCTGCCTAGGCTTGGTGTAAATTTATACCATTGGGTGTCAGATATATATATTAATGGGAACAAATAATGAATCAGTCATTTAATGTATAAATCTGGCAAATGAGGAGTATCAATAGGTAAATTTGTTCAATAACAATTGATTTCAAATGTAATTTATGTTTTTAGATGTAATAATGTTGATAAGGTTCTAAAGTTACAAGAAGAGGTCATAAGGCTACAAAACTAAAAAAGAAAGTGAATTGGTGGGGTGGGCCATCCTACCTCATTAATCACTTAGACACCAAAAGAAAATGATAAAAGCACGTGGAGGAGCTCATTCACACTCATTTTCACTTGTATACCATCCTAGCATTGAGCTCCTCCCTCTCCTTTACAAAAAAGTGTGATTCCATAGCCTTCACTGGAAAAAATTGACTCTCGTTGCGCCCCTGGACAACACGTTGCGCACCTGGACAACACGTTGCACACCTAGACAGCATGTTCCGCACCTAGACAGCACGCTGCACACCTGGACAGCACACTACGCATGTGGACGGCACGCTGTGCACAGGAAGCCTTCACTGCACATAAGGCAGAGTTGTCCAAAATTGTTGTTTGACAACCAAAATTCATTTTTCAAAGCTCCTCTTCAGTCATTTCATCCTCCAGACTCTATAACAAGTAATTTTAATCATTTTCACGCCCTCCTTTGCCTCATATGTCACGAAAATGATCAAATACTTCTTCTTCTAGGGTTTACATGATTTTCATGGTTTTGATCCTCAAATGATGAGTTGTTGCCCTAAACCCTAGATTCCTTGTCCCTACACCTCTGTTTGCAACTAATACATCATTTCCATCCATAACAAAGCCTTATCCCCTCATTTTCTATCATTTTCCTCTAAACCCTAATCTACCCAATCTCTTTCTAGGATAGGACTGTGTTTTGGCCTTTTCCACCCCTCCCCTCACTCATTTCCCAGAATTCCTTTTTCCCCAACTCATTGACATCATCCCCTACCCTCCTAAATTTCCTTAGAAATTTAGGAAACTCTTAAGCCCATCATACCACCTCATTCCCTCTCATCAGCAAATGTCATTGTGTTTTCTTGCCTTTCACCTAGGGTTTGAAGTATGGATCCTGACTCATCACCATCAGAGAATAGGAAGTACAAAAAGGGTGGAAAGATACTGAGGTTTGAGCCCTCTAACTGAAATGAAATCACCTCCTGCCCATTTTTCATGAAATGCTTTGAAGATGTCAATTGTTTAGGGTTTTGTCAAACAGTGCGGGAAGTAGGTTACCATGAGCATCTCACAGGTATATTTTCCCTCACCTTGAAGGAAGACAAGATCACCATTGCAAGAACTGATTTCATGTTTTCAGTGGATGCCATCTCTCAAGCTACAAGAATACCAAACCATGGTGAAAATTGGTTCAAATGCATGAACCTAGACCTAGAAGAGTACAAACCCTACTTGAAATCACAATATGAAGGAGCTCACTCACATGTTTTCCCATTCAGATACTTGTTGGAGAGATATGCACCATTGATGAAGGTTATCATGAAGTTCTTCACATGTGAGGGCAGATTTTCTAGGCTATATCAATACCACATAAGACTGCTCCTGCACTTTATAGCTGCCAAGTCTCTAAATCTGTCCAGCTACTTGTATAGAAGCCTAACCAAAATGTCTGAAAGGGTACAATTGAAAGGAAAAGTGCATTGTCCTAGCCTCTTTCAACATAGCTTAATAAATTTTATACTTAAACATCGGTTGAAATAGAAGAACATGACATGGGACACCTTCATTGAGGCAGGCTTGAAAACGAATATAACCACTTCACCAAGCGAGCACCAAACCATGTCAGTACAACCCATGGAGTTGGGGTCATCAAGAAAACATGATGAGGTTTCCAAGGCACCTAGGCTTCAGGTGAACAAGACATATTAGAGAGGCAGAAGCCTTGTGTTTTCTCCTCATATTGAGGAAGGGGCGAAGCCTGCTATATCAATAGAACAGGGATCGCCATCATAGCATGAGCTTCTTTGCATGATGAGGAGCCCATTGAGCATGAATTTTACCTAGTTGACTTGGAGGCACATGATGAGAATCAAACCCTACAACAATTCATCAAAGAGAAGGATTCTCAGATCATGGAGCTCAAGGACAATTTGGAGAGGGCCAAATTCATCATTTCATTCCTTGAGCAAGAAAAGAGTCAACTTAAGGCAAAACAACTAGTCATGGAGAAAGAGAAATTCAAAGCTAAGAAACAAGATATGAAAGGAAAGGTAGTGGTGGACCATGAGGACACTCAGAAATCTGAAGGACATGTGGCAAGGAAGAGACCAAGGACAATGGGTCTTAGGAAGGCACTTCAGAGGGAAAGAGAACAAAAGCCACCAATGGAATAATTGACCTTTGAAGAGAGGTTTGCCATGGAAATAAATGAGGACAAGTAGTTTTGGCTTGACAAAGTAAATTTCCACCATGAGAATCTCCTTGATAAGGCCAGCGGTGATAATAAGTTTCAAAAGAAAATGGCCATCCATTATTACGTAAGGAATCACATTGTCAAGGTCAAAATCAAGCAATTGAAGGAAAAAGTGAAGAAAACCCCAATCAACCAAGACGAGAAGGGTAAGTTAAATTTTCTTGCTGATGAAGCCATTATTGCATAACATACCTCGTTGGGCATCTCTAGATATATTTTGGGAGGATTTGGAGAAATTTTTGTGTTTTGGTGCAGACTTGCAATTTTTTGGAAATTTTTTGTCTAAGAGCGCAGCGGGCTCACATTGTGATTCTTCCTCATGGATCCAAATGATGGAAACTCAACACTTTTCAAAATATTATGACCCCCTCTCAAAACCCATTTTCCTAATCTAGGGCTCAATTTTTGAGAAATTTGCAAAAAAGAGGCCAAAAATCACCTTTCTGCCCCTCTTTTTCCATTTCTCTACGCACTTGGAGACACCTTGCGAGAATTGCCATATCTCAGCCAAAAATGGGTCATTTTTAGTGAAAAAATACTCTAAATACATATATCCTCTCCCAGATTTCCATAAAAGGCTTAATATCTGGATTTGGACATTAGAAAGGCACTCAAAAATGGCCTCCAACATCTCGTTGCACACATAGAAATTTATGAGATTTTTGTAAATTTTCACTGTGTAATTTTTTGTAATTCTTAGTTTGACTTTGGTAAAAGTCAAAAGGGTGAAGCAGATGAATGTGAGGGGTAAAAGTAAATGTAAATAATGGGTGTTTAGTCTTTTTAAGGTATTTTGATGTAAATTTGACCTCATTTATGAGAGAGATTGGAGTCAAAGTTAATTGTACAAGTTGTTTTTAACTTCCCTAAACATTAGGGTTTGGCTAGAACACCTAACGAAATAGTTCCTAGAGTCATGGATTCAACCCCTAAGAGTGGGGAGGAATTGTTTCTTAGTGATAGAACAAGTTGTATTTTAGAGGAGAGAATTATGGTAGATTGTACTTGGACATTTTTATGGAAATCAAAGGACACAGTTTGCAACTATTATCTAGGAATTCATGTGCAGTAAGTTTGTGATTTTATTTTTCTATGTTATAGCTTTATATGAAAGAAATTCATCTTCTATTTCCAATCATAAATTCTTCAATGATTTTCCTTAGAGTTTATAAACCAAATTCTTTGCATAAAGCTTTGTTTTGATGGGAAAATCATTATGTGTTACTTTCTTTTTTGCTTAATGAATCCATGTTTCATACTCATTAAGACATTTTTCTTCTCCTAACACTACATTACACCGAAAAACTCTAAGATCCATCACAAAATTAATTCTACCTTGCTCCTTTATATCTTTGTTGTTGTAACCCTTTGATCCTCTAACCTAGCTACCTAGTTTTTCTCCCTTATCCAAAAACAAAACCCTAAATTTTCCAAAACCCCCCTGAGCCTAGCTATCTAGACTAAAATTCTTTACATTCCACTCATCTCTTGGCTGTGATTTTATAGAGAGAGCCCTCTCTAGTTTGGTAGGGCTATCTACCAAACTAAAAGATTGATCTGTGGTTACCTCCGTTGATCTCCTCATCAACCTGGGACATTGTGGAGGATAACAGAGGGCATGACAACTAAGGAGTGCCAAGGTGTTCTAGTGAATGTAAGGTTCCCAAGTCATGGAAAAATGTAACGCTAGTTGTGAGGTCATGACTGCTAAGGTGTGTTAGGGAATTCTAGGGCATGCTAACATGTGCCAGATAGTACGAAGACATGTCAAACAAGCTAAGATGTGCCAAGTGCTAAGGCATCCCAAGATGTACAAGGATGTGACAATGCATGCCAGCGACTGTCAAGGAAAAAAAATGGAGCAACAAGTTAAACTACAAGGAAATGAGCACATAATAGGGTTAATAAGTCATCAATTTACCTTTTCCATGAGTGGCATGCAAGGCACACAAACACTAGGTGCCAATAGGTGCCAAGTGCCAAGTGTTAATACATTCTAAGTGCCAAATCTTCCTCTGTTTGTTCTCATCAAGTTTCCAATAATTGATCTCAAATAAACTTAATATTAAACTATGCCAAAGCAATATACCAAGTCACCTCAATGCATGCCAAACATACTAAGACTTGCCAAGTGCCAACACGTTGTAAGTGCCAATGTGCGTCATAGAGCGTAATGCATATTATGAAGTGGCAGAGCATATCGAAGAGTGCTAAGGTGTACCAGCGAGTGGCAATGCATGTTGAGGAGTGTTAGGGAGTACTAGGACAACGTAAGGGACCACTAGGTCAAAATACATGGAAGTGAATGAATATGAGGGTGTGTTGTGGAGTGCCAACAAGTGCTAGCTGTCATGTCAAAGAGGGAGTGACAAGGTATGCTAAGCATGGGTAAGGCATGGCAGGGAATATCAGTGAATTTCAAAAGGAGCTAGAGTGTGCTAGGTAGTTCTGGGGTGTGCTAACATGTGCCAAATAGTGCCAAGGCATGCCAGGCACTAATACATGCTAGGATGTTCAAGGTGTCAGAGTATGCGAATATGCGTCAAGGAGTTTCAAGGCAACACAAGGAATAACCAAGCTAAAATGCAAGGAAATTAGCACATAAGAGGTTTAATAAGTTGGGACTTTATCTTTTTCCAAAGGGGCATGCTAAGCACACTAATTATATGTTCCAATACATGCCAAGTGCCAATGTGTGACAAGTGCTAATGTCTGTTAATGCAATATTATGGCACAATGTTCCAAGGCATGCTAGGGACTACAGGGCATGCCAACACATGATAGGGGAGTGTTATGCTATTCTAGGGCATGCCAACATGTGCTTGGGCATCCTACTCATGGCAAGATGTTCTAGGTACAAAGATGTTCCAGGTACAAAGATATTCCAAGACATGCGAGGTGCCAAGGAATGCTAGTGTACTGTTCCAAAGCATGTTAAGGTGTTCCGTGAGCATTGAGGAGTACTAGGTCTCTCTCATTAATAGAATTAACAGAGCTTGGTTATGTGGTAAATAATATAGTTCCTACACACACTAGTGGAACTTTATTTAAAGGAAATTTGCTAGATAATAAACCTAATAGAGATGAACCATGTTTTGACTCATAGGAAAAATATATTCTTATGACTTGAGGGAAATGATACACACTAATTACTTCTTAACAAATTGACTGACTACTATAACCACTATGACCTTGGACACATAATGAAAAAGACTCCACAACAATGGTCTTAAATCGTTATCTTTTGACAAAACATATAGTAACAGGTACATAGTGTTATCAAAATCTCATTGGAATGATCAATGATGACGATTTTTTTTTTACCGTCACCGAAGGTAACCAAAAATAGAATAGGTGAGGGAAAATAAAGTATCTTCACTAGAAGTGTCACCAAAGAGAGAATTAGTGACAGGCCTTTAATGACCCTCAACAAAAGTATCATTGCAAATGGCTTTGGTGACAAACCTAAAAGGACCATCACTATATACACGTATAAGAACGACTTTTTAAAGACCGTCATCATATGCAACATTGGTGACAGACCTTCAAGGTCTGTCATATGCATGAATCGTCTTCAAAAACTCATTGGAATGATCAATGATGACGAAAATTTATTGATCGTCACCAAAAGTAACCAAAAAGATCATTTGTGACAACCAATAAAAGATCGTCACTATAAGTGTCACCAAAGAGAAAATTAGTGATGGGCCTTTAACGAACCTCACCAAAAGTGTCATCAAAGAGAGAATTAGTGATGGGACTTTAACGACCCTCACTAAAAGTGTAAATTAAAATGGCTTTGGTGAAAAACCTTAAAGGACCATCACTATATACACTTACAACAATGTTTTTTTAAAGACCATCACCATATGCGACATTGGTGACAGACCTTAAAGGTCCATCATAGGCATGACCCTAACCAATGACCTTTTTTATTTTAGTGTGGAAACATGGCCATTCAGTAGCGAAGGTAGTCTTAATTCTATCCTCTTGCATGATCTTGATCTAATGGTACCCTAAGAATCCATCAGTAAATGAATAAGCCTCCCGACCTCTAACATTTTCCAGTACTTTGGCTAGGAATGGCGTAGGAAATGGATCGTGGACACAAACATCATTCAACTTCCTCAAATATACGCATATCCTAATTTCCCCCTTTGTCTTTTTCTCTTGAACCACCATAGGACTGACCTAGTTTGATTCTTCGACAGCTTCAATAATTCCAGAAGCAAGCATTTTATCTAACTCCTTGCGCACCTTTTCCTTGTACTTAGGATTCAAATGATATGTGCATTGCTTCACTAGATTTGCATCTAGCTTTAAAGTGATCTTCATGATGCCCATATACCCTATTATCCCCTTCAGATCAAAAAATATGGTGGGAAACAAGTCTTAATACTCTCGTATCAGCTCCGCAACCTTTTCCATTATATCTTCATCCCAATAGTCGCCTATGTTTGCAAACTTCGGCTACGTTTCCGATCCAATATTCACCTGCTAGTCTTTAAGGGATATGAAATATCAAGAAATTGTGCCTTAGGCCCTGCGACTTTGTGTTGTGCTTCTGACTCAAGAATATTGATGTTCCTAGGATCTTCCTCACCTTCCTCATTCTTCACATCGTAGCATTCAAGTGTGTGGCACAACTGAATACTCCAATCTGGTTGTAACCATGTAATAGGTTCTTCTACCAATCTAAATATTGTAGCTTTGATCTCCTACAATGCCTCATCAATGCATTCAAATCCATCCTCAAAGCTAAAATTTAATGGAAAAATTTCTTTTAGAACATCCCATTCTATGGTTCCATGTTGCAGCTCCATTTCTAGATACTAGTTCATCGGAGTGGTATCTAAAGTGTGACAAAATATATGAACCCATTCTAGTTGCGGTTCTTCTCCCCATGTTTTCATCCATCGAGCTAGATGCTCGCGCGGGTCATCCTTCCTTGTGTATTTCTCTGTAATCCAAGTATTAACATACCCAAACCATAGCTTCATCATCTTCCGATATTCCTTCTAGTCTGCAAAGTGGTTCTCATGGATACCCATCTATCTGGCAGGTGTAGCTCTCAGTGTGAGGTCTAATGCCTTGAACCGATGTTTCTTCCATACACCCCTTTCAAATTTATCCAGAAATAAATTGATATCTTTTGTACCATCACAAGGCGGTAAGTTGTGTACCTCAGTGAATATACATCAAAGTGAGTTTGTAAGCCTATTGCATCGCAACGAGGATACCTCAAGCAACCTATTTTTCTAGTTTTCAAGCTCCTCATCTGAATCTAAATTACAGGAGCTATCCTTCTCCCATGTAATTCACCCCTCCACCATATGGTTGATCCAATATTCATCTCACGTAGTTAGCTTATAGATCTACTCAATATCGTCGTCTTCCTCATAATCGCAAACTAGTTCAGTATATCACACACCCTCGAGCGGGTCCAATGGTGAAATAACCCTTAGTTTTTTCTTTTCAAATGTCATAATGCACTTTTTCAAGTTGATGATCGTGTTCATATCGAATTCCCAATCAATTCCAAGCAGCGCTAGGTATGGGTTGTTGTCATCCACTATTTCGATCACTTCAAAATCAACTATGACGCGCGCCCCCTTCAATACCCAAAGTCACCCCATATAGGCACCATATAGGAATAATATTTTGTTTCACCATCCTTAGATGGATCAGGGACCACTATAGTGTTGGTCTTCCAATTCTTTCCCAAGTTTTCTTTGGAAAAACATTTGCATCAGACCCTAAACCAAGAATTACCTGGTCCATCTGGTAATCTCCAATCTGCGTAGCCAATCTCATTTTGCGACCAATCCTTTTCGTACTTTTTCCCATCTGAAGCCCACAGTGGGTATAAGGCCCAAATTTTTCTCTCGATAGAAAAGTCATTCTCTTTTCTGTTTCTCAAAATAGTAAAAACCAATACCCCAAATCCACAACCAAATTTTGAGGGCTTAGATGATCCAAAAACTCCTATAAAACAGCCAAAAGGCCAAAGCCAAAGCCCATTTCTGAGGATTTTATGATACCCAACACATTAATCAAACTCTTTTAGGTGAGGGAGTCGAAATTAAGAGATGTATAGGGTTACTTACTTGAGTTAGACATCGAAATCTCACTAAATTCATTAGGATCGAGCCAAATGTTACCTTCACAACACTTGAGGACGCTCGTTGCTAGCTGTTTCTGTAATTTTAACGACATCATTTTCACCTACAAATTGAAGTTGTTTCAGCAAATCAACAGTAGAAATGCACTGCCGCCCTAAAAAAGGATCCAAAAGAGAAGCTCCTGGCCTATCTATAAATATATATAGAGAGGGAACACTAGGGTTTGAGGAGTGATGACCTAACCCAAGCTTGGCCTTCGGAGTGAAAGGAAAGAACAGTGGTAGAGTATGCATTCCATATGAACCTTAAAACTCCAAGTGCGTTAACTTGTAAAATCTTTAAACTTTTGCATTATGTTCTTTCATCATACATTCACAAACCAAATTTATTTTTTAATTCTAACTAAGACATAAGGCAAATAGGAATCAACAAAAATCTTAAAACTCTTGCATTATGTTCTTCATCCTACCTTCACAAATCAAATTTCATTTTTAATTTCTACCAAAGACATAAGGTAATTTGGAATCAACTTTGTTAGTTTTTTTCATGTGGAATTAGAAAGGAATTTGGCTCATTGTGATAAGGCTCAAGGAATAGCCTCGGATAGTTTCGGCTCTAGCTAAGTGATAAATCGTTGTATATCAAGTTAATGGGTTATTGGATATAATGTTGGTGTTATGGTGATGATGGCTAGGTTTAATCTTGCATATATTACTCCAACAAATTACCAATTCCCCATGATAAAAGAAAAATTTAAAAATTAAAAATCTGAAAACTTTTCAAAATTCCTATAGGAGAAGAACTCTAGGGAAAATATGGCACCAAAGGCCACTCAAGTTATAAGATTTTATACCATTTTGTACTTAGTATGCTTATAGGGTGTACCTTCTCATATATGGCCAAGTTATATATAATAGTATTTTTATGTGTTACATTATATTGATATTTTAAAAGTTGGGTTCAATGTTATGGTATATCAAAATATATGTTTTATACAATGGGAAAATCTATTATAACTTGGTTATCAAAGCAACAGTGGGGATAGTCATTACTGGTTGTTATCCTCAAGTGCAATGGGGGTAGTCACTATTGGTTGATATCCTCAAATGTAGCGGGGATAGTTATCATTGCTTGCTATCCTCAAATACAGTGGGGATGGTCATTATTGGTTGTTATCGTAGATTTATAGCCTTTTATACGAGTGTGCACTTAGTACATTTGTAAAGTGTATCTTCTCACATGTGTGTTAAGCTATAGATAATAATATTTTTATATGTTATAATATGTTAAGGTGAATAATATGTCTAGCTGACACCCTATGGTATAAATTTACAAGAAGCCTAGGCAGAAGCTCTAATAACAAATATGGATTGTTAGCACAATAAAAATGAATCTTAACAAAATTTTGTAGAATGATGTCAATACTGGTGAGAAGCACTAGATATCAGTCCGGCAATTTCTAGTTTACATCTGAAATGGAATGGCATACCCAAGAAAGAGAACATCTAGAATATTGCAAGTTGTAACATATATTACACGTTATGTCTTTTTTGGGGGACAATTACAACAACTTTGTCAACAAAGTGCTAAGTCTCAAGTAGTTTCTTTACATACTAGGAATTTCATTGTTAAAAATCAGTGTTTTTCCTTTCAAATTTATAGCTTTTAAAAAGAATATTGTTAGAAAACTTTAAAAGTATACAAATATGAGTAGTGTGTACCCATCCTTCATGTGTCAAGATGCAATCTACTCTAACTTAAAATCAAGTTGGGTGACTCTATTTGCCAATTTTCGAGGATTCATGCTTAGGTCAGTTGCCACATTTTTGGATGCCTTTGTAGGAAAGGTGCACTATAGAAGGAAATGATCAAAGGTTTTGGAGTCAACTGACAAATAACACATAAAGATGGGGACAATGAAATGATCTCTTATTGAAATATAATATCTTATAATGGTCAGTAGGCATGAACAACCACATAAAATAGGTTGTACATCCATACCACCAAATATTGTTATCACTGTTAAGGTTCTGGTTGTTGTGATTGGAGAAACTATGTTGGAATCTCCGGACAGATAAACATTCTTTTCCAACTAACTTCTCAGGATTTCCAGTGATAGGAATTCACATAAAGGGACTTGGATCATATTCAACAAGATTGTCTTGTGTTTCTCGCCTATGCTAATATCTAGGAGCTATCTGCAGTACCTCTTTTGATAATAAGTATGCTTTCCTAATCCTTTCTTTGTAAACATGCATTAAAAAAACATCAGCTACTGCATTTTCAATATCCAAGATCTCTTCAAAGATGGGGCTTAGAGTAAAGTTTTCTAATTTCCTTTCCCCTTCATCCATTCTATGACTAACAGATAATCTTTAATTCTTTGAATTTTTGAACAACCTCATTTGCTGCCATCTCTAAAACTAGTTTTAAAGCTAACAATCCACCTTTGTTATTAGAGCTTCTGCCTAGGCTTGGTGTAAATTTATACCATTGGGTGTCAGATATATATATATTAATGGGAACAAATAATGAATCAGCCATTTAATGTATAAATCTGGCAAATGAGGAGTATCAATAGGTAAATTTGTTCAATAACAATTGATTTCAAATGTAATTTATGTTTTTAGATGTAATAATGTTGATAAGGTTCTAAAGTTACAAGAAGAGGTCATAAGGCTACAAAACTAAAAAAGAAAGTGAATTGGTGGGGTGGGCCATCCTACCTCATTAATCACTTAGACACCAAAAGAAAATTATAAAAGCACGTGGAGGAGCTCATTCACACTCATTTTCACTTGTATACCATCCTAGCATTGAACTCCTCCCTCTCCTTTACAAAAAAGTGTGATTCCACAGCCTTCACTAGCAAAAATTGACTCTCGTTGCGCACCTGGACAACACACTACACACCTGGAGAGCACGTTGCACACCTAGACAGCACGTTCCGCACCTGGACGGCACGATGCGCACCTGGAAAACACACTACGCATGTGGACGGCACGCTGTGCACAGCAAGCCTTCACTATGCGCAAGGCAGAGTTGTCCAAAGTTGTTGTTTGACCACCAAAATTCATTTTTCAAAGCTCCTCTTCAGTCATTTCATCCTCCAGACTCTATAAAAAGTAAGTTTAATCATTTTCATGCCCCCCTTTGCCTCATATGCCAAGAAAATTATCAAATACTTCTTCTAGGGTTTAAATGATTTTCATGGTTTTGATCCTCAAATAATGAGTTGTTGCCCTAAACCCTAGATTCCCTGTCCCTACACCTTTGTTTGCAACTAATACATCATTTCCAACCATAACAAAGCCTTATCCCCTCATTTTCTATCATTTTCCTCTAAACCCTAATCTACCCTATCTCTTTCTAGGATAGGACTGTGTTTTGGCCTTTTCCACCCCCTCCCCTCACTCATTTCCCAGAATTCCTTTTTCCCCAACTCATTGACATCATCCCCTACCCTCCTAAATTTCATTACAAATTTAGGAAACTCTTAATTCCATCATACCACCTCTTTCCCTCTCATCAGCAAATGTCATTGTGTTTGCTTGCCTTTCACCTAGGGTTTGAAGTATGGATCGTGACTCATCACCATTAGAGAAGAGGAAGTTCAAAAAGGGTGGAAAGATACTGACGTTTGAGCCCTCTAACTAAAACGAAATCACCTCCTCCCCATTTCTCATGAAATGCTTTGAAGATGTCAATTGTTTAGGGTTTTGTCAAATAGTGCAGGAAGTAGGTTACCATGAGCATCTCACAGGTATATTTTCCCTCACCTTGAAGGAAGACAAGAGCACCATTGATGAAGGTTATCATGAAGTTCTTCACACGTGAGGGCAGATTTTCTAGGTTATATCAATACCACATAAGACTGCTCATGCACTTTATAGCTGCCAAGTCTCTAAATCTGTCTAGCTACTTGTACAGAAGCCTAACCAAAATGTCTGAAAGGGTACAATTGAAAGGAAAAGTGCATTATCCTAGCCTCTTTCAACATAGTCTGATAAAGGTTATACTTATACATCGGTTGAAATAGAAGAACATGACATGGGACACCTTCATTGAGGCAGGCTTGAAAACGCATATAACCACTTCACTAATCCAGTACCAAACCATGTCAGTACAACCCATGGAGTTGGGGTCATTAAGAAAACATGATGAGGATTCCAAGGCACCTAGGCCTGAGGTGACCAAGACATACTAGAGAGGCAGAAGCCTTGTGTTTTCTCCTCATATTGAGGAAGGGGCCAAGCCTGCTATATCAACAGAATAGGGATCGCCATCACATCATGAGCTTCTTTGCATGATGAGGAGCCCATTGAGCGTGAATTTGACCTAGTTGACTTGGAGGCACATGATGAGAATCAAACCCTGCAACAAGTCATCAAAGAGAATGATTCTCAGATCATGCAGCTCAAGGACAATTTGGAGAGGGCCAAATTCATCATTTCATTCCTTGAGCAAGAAAACAGTCAACTTAAGGCAAAACAACTAGTCATGGAGAAAGAGAAAGTCAAGCTAAGAAACAAGAGATGAAATGAAAGGCAGTGGTGGACCATGAGGACACTGAGAAACCTGAAGGACATGTGGCAAGGAAGAGACCAAGGACAATGGGTCTTAGGAAGGCACTTCAGAGGGAAAGAGAACAAAAGCCACCAATGGAATAATTGACCTTTGAAGAGAGGTTTGCCATGGAAATAAATGAGGACAGGTAGTTTTTGCTTGAAAAATTAAATTTCCACCATGAGAATCTCCTTGATAAGGCCAGCAGGGATAATATGTTTCAAAAGAAAATGACCATCCATTATTACATAAGGAATCACATTGTCAAGGTCAAAATCAAGCAATTGAAGGAAAAACTCAAGGAAACCCTAATCAACCAAGAGGAGAAGGGTAAGTTAAATTTTCTTATTGATGAAGCCATTATTGCATAACATACCTTGTTGGGCATCTCTAGATATATTTTGGGAGGATTTGGAGAAAATTTTGTGTTTTGGTGCAGACTTGCAATTTTTTGTCTAAGAGCGCAGCAGGCTCACATTGTGATTCTTCCTAAGGGATCCAAATGATGGAAACTCAAAATTTTTTGAAATATTATGACCCCCTCGCAAAACCCATTTTCCTAATCTAGGGCTCAGGTTTTGAGAAATTTGCAAAAAAGAGGCCAAAAATCACCTTTCTGCCCCTCTTTTTCCATTTCTCTACGCACCTGGAGACACCTTGCGAGAATGGCCATATCTCAGCCAAAAAAGGGTCATTTTTAGTGAAAAAATACTCTAAATACATATAACCTTTCCCAGATTTCCAGAAAAGGCTTAATATCTAGATTTGGACATCAAAAAGGCACTCGAAAATGGCCTCCAACATTTCGTTGCACACATAGAAATTTCTGCGATTTTTGTAAATTTTCACTGTGTAATTTTTTGTAATTCTTAGTTTGACTTTGGTAAAAGTCAAAAGGGTGAAGCAGATGAATGTGAGGGGTAAAAGTAAATGTAAATAATGGGTGTTTAGTCTTTGTAAGGTATTTTGATGTAAATTTGACCTCATTTATGAGAGAGATTGGAGTCAAAGTTAATTGTACAAGTTGTTTTTAACTTCCCTAAACATTAGGGTTTGGCTAGAACACCTAACGAAATAGTTCCTAGAGTCATGGATTCGACCCCTAAGAGTGGGGAGATGTTGTTTCTCAGTGATAAAAAAGTTGTATTTTAGAGGAGAGAATTATGGTAGCTTGTACTTGGAGATTTTTATGGAATCAAAGGACACAGTTTGCAACTATTATCTAGGAATTCATGTGCAATAAGTTTGTGATTTTATTTTTCTATGTTATAGATTTATATGAATGATATTCATCTTCTATTTCCAATCATAAAGTCTTCAGTGATTTTCCTTAGAGTTTATAAACCAAATTCTTTGCATAAAGCTTTGTTTTGATGGGAAAATCATTATGTGTTATTTCCTTTCTTGCTTAATGAATTCGTGTTTCATGCTCATTAAGACCTTTTTCTTCATCTAAACACTACATTACACCGAAAAACTCTAAGATCCATCACAAAATTAATTCTACCTTGCTCCTTTATATCTTTGTTGTTGTAACCCTTTGATCCTCTAACCTAGCTACCTAGTTTTTCTCCCTTATCCAACAACAAAACCCTAAATTTTCCAAAACCCACCTGAGCCTAGCTATCTAGACTAAAATTCTTTACATCCCACTCATCTCTTGGCTGTAATTTCATAGAGAGAGCCCTCTCTAGTTTGGTAGGGCTATCTACCAAACTAAAAGATTGATCTGTGGTTACCTTCGTTGATCTCCTCATCAACCTGGGACATTGTGGAGGATAACAGAGGGCATGACAACTAAGGAGTGCCAAGGTGTTCTAGTGAATGTAAGGTTCCCAAGTCATGGAAAAACGTAATGCTAGTTGTGAGGTCATGACTGCTAAGGTGTGTTAGGGAATTCTAGGGCATGCTAACATGTGCCAGATAGTACGAAGACATGTCAAACAAGCTAAGAAGTGCCAAGTGCTAATGCATCCCAAGATGTACAAGGATGTGACAATGCATGCCAGGGATTGTCAAGGAAAAAAAATGGAGCAACAAGTTAAACTACAAGGAAATGAGCACATAATAGGGTTAATAATTCATCAATTTACCTTTTCCATGAGTGGCATGCAAGGCACACAAACACTAGGTGCCAATAGGTGCCAAGTGCCAAGTGTTAACACATTCTAAGTGCCAAATCTTCCTCTGTTTCTTCTCATCAAGTTTCCAATAACTGATCTCAAATAAACTTAATATTAAACCATGCCAAAGCAATATACCAAGTGACCTCAATGCATGCCAAACATACTAAGACTTTCCAAGTGCCAACACGTTGTAAGTGTCAATGTGCATCATAGAGTGTAATGCATATTATGAAGTGGCATAGCATATCGAAGAGTGCTAAGGTGTGCCAGCGAGTGCCAATGCATGTTGAGTAGTGTTAGGGAGTACTAGGACAACACAAGGGACCACTAGGTCAAAATACATGGAAGTGAATGAATATGAGGGTGTGTTGGGGAGTGCCAACAAGTGGTAGCTGTAATGCCAAAGAGGGAGTGACAAGGTATGCTAAGCATGGGTAAGGCATGGCAGGGAATATTAGTGAATGTCAAGAGGAGCTAGAGTGTGCTAGGTAGTTCCGGGGTGTGCTAACATGTGCCAAATAGTGCCAAGGCATGCCAGGCGCTAAGACATGCTAGGATGTACAAGGTGTCAGAGTATGCCAATATGCGCCAAGGAGTTTCAAAGCATCACAAGGAATAACCAAGCTAAAATGCAAGGAAATTATCACATAAGAGGTTTAATAAGTTGGGACTTTATCTTTTTCAAAAGGGGCATGCTAAGCACACTAATAATATGTTCCAATACATGCCAAGTGCCAATGTGTGCCAAGTGCTAATGTTTGTCAATGCAATATTATGGCACGATGTTCCAAAGCATGATAGGGACTACAGGGCATGCCAACACATGATAGGGGAGTGTTATGCTATTCTAAGGCATGCCAACATGTGCTTGGGCATCCTACTCATGGCAATATGTTCTAGGTACAAAGATGTTCCAGGTACAAAGATATTCCAAGACATGCGAGGTGCCAAGGGATGCTAGTGTACGGTTCCAAAGTATGGTTAGGTGTTCCATGAGCGTTGAGGAGTGCTAGGTCTCTCTCATTAAGAGAATTAACGTAGCTTGGTTATGTAGTAAATAATATAGTTCCTACACACACTAGTGGAACTTTATTTAAAGGAAATTTGCTAGATAATAAACCTAATAGAGATGAACCATATTTTGACTCATAGGAAAAATATATTCTTATCACTTGAGGGAAATGATACACACTAATTACTTCTTAAAAAATTGACTGACTACTATAACCACTATGACCTTGGACACATAATGAAAAAGACTCCACAACAATGGTCTTAAATCGTTATCTTTTGACAAAACATATAGTAATAGGTACATAGCGTTATCAAAATCTCATTGGAATGATCAATGATGACGATTTTTTTTTACCATCACCAAAAGTAACCAAAAATATAATTGGTGAGGGTCAATAAAATATCTTCACTAGAAGTGTCACCAAAGAGAGAATTAGTGACAGACCTTTAATGACCGTCAACAAAACTATCATTGCAAATGGCTTTGGTGACAAACCTTAAAGGACCATCACTATATACACGTATAACAATGATTTTTTAAAGACCGTCATCATATGCAACATTGGTGGCAGACCTTCAAGGTATGTCATATGCATGAAGCATTATCAAAAACTCATTGGAATGATCAATGATGACGAAAAGTTATTGATCATCACCAAAAGTAACCAAAAGATCATTTGTGACGGCCAATAAGAGATCGTCAATATAAGTGTCACCAAAGAGAAAATTTAGTGATGGGCCTTTAACGAACCTCACCAAAAGTGTCATCAAAGAGAGAATTAGTGGTGGGCCTTTAACGACCCTCACTAAAAGTGTAAATTAAAATGGCTTTGGTGACAAACCTTAAAGGACCATCACTATATACACTTACAACAATGCTTTTCTAAAGACCATCACCATATGCGCCTTTGGTTTAAGGTCCGTCACAGGAATGACCCTAACCAATGACCCTTTTTATTGTAGTGTGGAAACATGGCCATTCAATAGCGAAGGTAGTCTTAATTCTATCCCCTGGCATGATCTTGATCTGATGGTACCCTAAGAATCCATTAGTAAATGAATAAGCCTCCCGGCCTCCAACATTTTCCAGTAATTTGTCTGGGAATGGCGTAGTAAATGGATCGTGGGCACAAACATCATTCAACTTCCTCAAATATATGCATATCCTAATTTCCCCCTTTGTCTTTTTCTCTTGAACCACCATAGGACTGACCTAGTTTGATTCTTCAACAGCTTCAATAATTCCAGCAGCAAGCATCTTATCTAACTCCTTGTGCACCTTTTCCTTGTACTTAGGATTCAAATGATATGGGCATTGCTTCACTAGCTTTGCATCTAGCTTTAAAGTGATCTTCATGATGCCCATATCCCCTATTATCACCTTCAGATCAAAAAATATTGTGGGAAACAAGTCTTAATACTCTTGTATCAGCTCCGCAACGTTTTCCATTGTATCTTCATCCCAATAGTCGCCTATGTTTGCAAACTTCGGCTACAATTCCGATCCAATATTCACTTGCTGGTCTTCAAGGGATATGAAATATCAAGAACTTCTGCCTTAGGCCATGCGACTTTGCGTTGTGCTTCTGAATCAAGAATATTGATGTTCCTAGGATCTTCCTCACCTTCCACATTGTTCACATCGTAGCATTGAAGTGTGTGGCACAACTGCATACTCCAATCTGGTTGTAACCATGTAATAGGTTCTTCTACCAATCTAAATATTGTAGCTTTGATCTCCTACAATGCCTCATCAATGCATTCAAATCCATCCTCAAAGCTAAAATTTAATTAAAAAAATTCTTTTAGAACATCCCATTCTATGGTTCCATGTCGCAGCTCCGTTTCTAGATACTAGTTCATCGGAATGGTATCTAAAGTGTGAAAAAATATATGAACCCATTCTAGTTGCGGTTCTTCTCCCCATGTTTTCGTCCATCGAGCCAGATGCTCGCGCGGGTCATCCTTCCCTGTGTATTTCTCTGTAATCCAAGTATTAACATACCCAAACCATAGCTTCATCATCTTCCGATATTCCTTCTAGTATGCAAAGTGGTTCTCATGGATACCCATCTATATGGCAGGTGTAGCTCTCAACGCGATGTCTAATGCCTTGAGCCGATGTTTCTTCGATACATCCCTCTCAAATTTATCTAGAAATAAATTGATATCTTCTGTATCATCACAATGCGATAAGTTGTGTACCTCAGTGAATATACATCAAAGTGACTTTGTAAGCCTATTGCATCGCAACGATGATACCTCATGCAACCTATTTTTCTAGTTTTCAAGCTCCTCATCTGAATCTGAATTATAGGAGCTATCCTTCTCCCATGTAATTCACCCGTCCGCCATATGGTTGATCCAATATTCATCTCACGTAGTTAGATTATAGATCTACTCAATATCGTCGTCTTCCTCATAATCGCAAACTAGTTCAGTATATTGCACACCCTCGGGCGGGTCCAATGGTGAAATAACCCTTAGTTATTTCTTTTCAAATGTCATACTGCACTTTTTCAGGTTGATGACCATGTTCATATCAAATTCCCAATCAATTCCAAGCAGTGCTAGGTATGGGTTGTTTTCATCCACTATTTCGATCACTTCATAATCAACTATGGTGCGCCCCGCCTTCAATACCCAAAGTCACCCCATGTAGGCATCGCATAGGAATAATCTTTTGTTGATTCGCCATGCTCAGATGGATCGGGGACCACTATAGTGTTGGTCTTCCCATTCTTTCCCAAGTTTTCTTTGGCAAAACATTTGCATAAAACCCTAAATCAAGAATTACCTGGTCTATCTGGTAATCTCCAATCTACATAGCCAATCTCATTTTGCAACCAATCCTTTTTGTAATTTTTCCCACCTTATGTACCATGCATTGCTCTGATAGTGGCTTATTCTTGTCAATGCAATTATCTATAAATTCTTATATTCCTTCTACTTCCTTCTTATACCTTAGGAGCTTCATGCAGGTTTGTAAAAATTATGCTAATAATGACATGTTAGCCTCCTATGTAGTACTAGTGTCTTCAGGCTTTCTCGTACTCTGATTCCTTGATGTAGAAGTTCCTTCATTTGTGAAGCTCCTTTTTTCTCCCATAAACATTTCCTCTACCTTATTTGCATTGAATCCATTCTCCTTATCAACAGCCTTGCGAACTCATACATTTTCCTCGTGTTGCTTCCCTTTATCCTCCTCAGTGGCTATGCCACTTTGCGTGACAATATTAACACTAGGACCCTCTTCGCGCAGTTCATATCTCATCATCTGGATTTTTTGGGTAGGCTGCCGAGTCTGAACCTTCTTTTCTTGCATCTTCACGATGATCACATGGAAATATTCCATGACATGATCAAATTGGCAAAAATATTGGCATGAGTGGTGTGTTTGGTTCTAACAATCTCGTACAAAGTGACCTAGTTCTCCATAATTATAACAGGTGATCTGGCCATGACCTTTTCTATCCCCTCCTCCTCGTCCTTTTCCTTGACCCTGAAATCTTCCACGCACTGCAGTTGCACCTTGATCCTGAGGACAAGCCTCCATATGTACCCTATATGTTGGTGTTTTGTCCATCATCAATATTTAACTCTGATAATTGTGTTCGCCATGACCCATAGACTTACATAAATTATAGAACAACTGTTGTGGAGTTTGCACAAAATTTTGCAGTAGATGACAATTGTCCGTCATGTGTTTTCCCATAATATGACAAATAATGCACCATGGTACCACTCCCGTACTTTCCCCAGTGGTGTTCTCTAGTTTCAAGGGGATAGGACCCCCTCCAACTAGATAATTCTGGTACACCGGGAAATGATCCTTATCATGACCATGACCCATACATTTCAAACACCATGCTTCCGTGCAGACCTCATTTTTGACTAATTTTCCCTTTTTGATGCTCTACAACTACATATGCATACTATCCATCTATGACTAAATCTACTAGACTCCCAGATTCATATCTTGAATAGGTGAGGATTCCAATTTCATGGCTATCTCCACTTCTTCAACTTGCATTCCAATCTTCTGTTGTGACAGTGGCAATCTCAAAGGGAGAAATATTGAAGCAATATACCAGTCCTTTTTTTGGTCATCCGTGATCTGCATATTAGCCTACTGCAACAGAAATTTCAACCTTTGATCAAAGTCCCATGCAGACTCATTCACATTCTTCTGCATCTCTTTGATCTCTATTACTAACAGGGTTTGTGACTTAGTCTTCTTGAACTCATTATTGGGTGCTTTCCTTGTTTCTTTCAATGTTGCATTTGGGTGAGTTGAATAATACTTAATATACAAACTAGGTGTTATATCCTGCAGTGTTGTAACCAACTATGCTTTCATCAAGTCATCATCGGTAATCTGTTGTGAATTCCACACAACATCACTAAAAACCAAAACTCTTCAAGGACTTTTTTCCCCAATCCCTTGAATATGGGCATCTTCACAGCATTGGCCATGTTGAATAGTGGAGGTGGAGGTGGAGACAGAGGTGTAGGTGTAGGTATGTGAGGCGGAGGTGATGATGGAGGTGGAGTGGATGGATGTGGTGTCCCTATGATACCTTGCTTTACTGTCTGCAACACACTTAGAGGTGTCCTTAGAACACGACTTTCTTCATCAAGGTCAGATGCTCCAAAAAGAGGATTGTACTCAAAACCTGAATATGATCTCTTCTCAACGTCTTTCCACTTTGCATAGCTCCCATTAGATCTCTTCTAAACATTAATTCAATGGCATGACCCTTTTCTTGCACAATAGAATTTTAATCTGGGTTTTCAGGGACATTAGATAATTACCTCTTAGTCCTTTGAAAAACTGTCGTTCAACATTGCTATAACTGACAGATGTATCGATCACGAACTTCGTGATGAATCCACCTATAATATTATCGATCCAGTAATCGACATCCCTCGTGATCATGTTTTCTAAATCTTCTAGGTTCCTTACCAATTCTGGAGTCCACACAATAGGGTTGTCCAACTTCCACTTACCCCGATTATCTGCCAATTTAGATAGCCACTCGCACAATTCACATGGAAAAGAGAAGAAGAATTTTTTGTGCACGTCTGTATATAGGTATCTATTCAACCACTCTTCCTTCAACATGTGTGGATTCCTATTTTCTTGGGCTACAAATTCGTGCAACTTCCTATCTATCCACTTCTCGATTTCCTTCTTCATTGGGAACCATTTATTCGACATCACACATTCCTTAGATAGATCCTGGTCCCAACAAAGGAACCATTTGTTGGCTTAATGGGGTCTGGACCTAGGTTCATATTTAGTTGCACCAACCAACAAAACCCTTCACTTATAGCACTTTCAGCCATAACCCAGGTAGTGTAGGATGTAGTCTCACCTGAAGCAGTATTGGGGGATGACAGAAACAAGTTTCTTCATCTAGAGGTCTGTGTGATGGGTTCCTTTGATTCCTAGGGCTTTATTTCGACCTTCGTGAACCCTAACCCTTGAATATGCACAAAATTACAGTAACTCACATAAACAAATCCTAACTCTATGTCGATTTCTTTAAACATTCATAACATTAAGTAAATAAACAGATCTACCACTTTTGCGCATCAATTAAGTGTTTCTCAAGATAAATTCATAAATTAGAGAAAATATACTAAAAATGCATAAGTAATCACAAAGGCACATATACATAGATATTTCTCCAAAATAGTCTTTATTATGATCAATCCTTCTGTTACAAACTCTTTCTTCTCTACGCACACATCTTCAAGGGCCCACACACTTAGTTGTGGACTTACCAAGGTCTCCGCGCACATAGCGTAGGATCCTTACCCTTCACCTAAGTACATAAAACTGACTCTTCTACCTTATATCACTTGCCCATACATAGATCTTCAATATCTAGTTACTTCCTATGACTCGCTATGACTCTTTTGTAGTTTCTTTCATTACAATAACATGGTTCATGGACCATGGGTGGGTCACAAAAAATCTTGACTTCTAACAAACTAAGGGGCTTTGACCTTCATAAATCCCCTTTTGAATTCTATGACCTTTGCACTCTACTTCCTCAAAATGAGGATACTTTACAAAGATAACAAAAATTATTACAAAATTGACCCAGGGGACACTGTCCTAATACGCACACATAGAGACCTCCCGATAGTGACTCTGTAGTCACGGTCGCTCACATACTGTATTCATGTGAGTGACCCTAAAGTTTCAATCACACAAAAATAGTTTGGATGAGAGAAACCCAAGTTCATATCTAGGGTTTCACATCTTGGCTTCAGTCAACTTCAGTGATCAAGTAGATCTAGGTTCCTCTCTACTGTTATACATATATGTAGATCTGTAGATCTCATTTGTTAGTTTCCACTACAAACATATGTATTGGGATCATTGACAATGACAAAATTATTCAACAATGTGTTCTACACAGTGACAACAGTATACAACAATATTCAACAATGTTCGACACATTGATAGTAGTACACAATAGTTGACATCAGTTTGTGATAGCACATTAAAACCATCAGTATGAGGATTCTGATTCCTAACATGATTAGATCTGTCTCATATATATCATTATTGTTTTTTTTGATAGATAAACTTATGGATCATTATACCCTATTTTATTACATCATTTGATGATGGTCTAAGAAGAAGAATATTTGCAATGGTTTTCCCCATAATAGGTTTTTCCCTAGTCTCGAACCAATCCTGGTGTCTCTATGTGTGTGCATGCTTTATTCTATTGTTCCTTTTATATTTATTTGCATTGATGATGATGGTGATGTTGTTTCTTTCTATCTAATTGCATATGTTGATGTATAATGGTGTAGATCTAAATAATGTAATGATGATATGGGGTGAACTTAATGCATTTATGATAAAATCCAACTATCATAACAAAGAACAATGTCAACCTATGAGAAATTAACATGGTATCAAAGTAGGGCCGAAGAAAATCCATGGAGATCACCTCGATGATGACACCATTAATGGAAGAAATAAGAGGATGGTGGAGACCTAAAAGAATTATAAGGTATGAAGAAAACCTTGGGTATCTTGATGATTAGGGTTTGATGGATTCTACGAGGTTAGGGTTGGAGATTAAACCCTGTTTTATAGAAACCATATGAGACATGGAACCTAGCTAGTCAATGTGAATATGCCCAAGCCCTATATAGGATAATCCCTAGTAGATCTGGTTGGAGACCTGAAGACAACATTGGTATATGGACCATGGACATTGATGGCTCTTGAAGATTGGTTAGAGGGAGAGGATCACCTCTCATTGAGGATATGTATTTCTTGACTTATGATGGTTCTTACTTGTTAGACTTATGGATCTGATGATTATGTTTATTACTTCTTGCATATGTATTTAAGTATATGGATATTTCTAACATCCTTGATGAGATGAGATGTGTAGATCCTTCTTGAGGATAATTTTGAGATGCATATCTAGAAAGAGATAAAGAGGTACTTGATGAAAATATGACAAAGTGTTTCAAGTGGCATATGTCTCATGAGAAGATGCTCGGGTATTTGAATACCACAAGGTATGCATGGTATGTTTTGTTTCAGCTATTGACTCGGTAAGCCTTAAGGTATGATGAGAATGCCTCTTTTTTTAATGACTCATACATGCATATTAAAGTGACTTGGATCTATGTTTCCTATTATGAAAAGTTGACATTTTGACCTTCTTGAATTCTATGAGGGTATATAATGTTGATACATTGATACACTTGTTGTTTGGCTAACATCTATGATCTATCTGTTGCATATCTTGATCCTATAAGGAAGTATAACACCTTGGGCTTAGAAAATGATACTTCACATGATGGATTTCATATAGAAGGATAGTTGATTGACTCCTATACATGAGTCTACTAGTAATTCTTGCGATAAGCATGATGAAAGCATATGAAAAGAGTGATTGACACTCTTGTTGTTTTCATAAAGCTTTATTGAATGACCTAATATGATCTCATTGGTCATGAAGTGCATGAGAGAGGTATAAGTGTAAGATTGATATTCCAGATCTCTTACTAGCTTGTCTTGATGGCATACTATTAAACTGGATGTAGTAACCTGATGTAGTGACTTGATAGAAAGTTCTATTGTATTCATAATCTTTGAGATCTATATGCTACTTTGAGACTAAGACTTTGGTGAAATATTGATGTCATGATGTTGATAGCCATATTTTATGATCTAAAAGATATGATGTTGCATGACTCTAGTAGAGACAGGTTTCTTGCATGAATGAATATGAATGATGCAGATCCCAAGTCAGAGGGAGAATCACTTCTCAAGGTTCTACCCTTATTACTATTTGTGTTATATGTTGTTGAAGTATGATTTATGTGAATCTAATAGTATTGATCTGCAACAAGGTCTTAGATTTGAAGCTCATTTAGAAGTTAGAGGTTCCCCTCCAGTCACAAATGTAGATATAGGATAATTCATCCTTGGTCGCACGCAAGATAGGGCCTGGACAGGGCCCAAGCAACTGAATTTGCTCTCATGCTAACCTGGAGAGAGTGACCATGTGTTTGACTATTGTTGACCATCATCTGAAGCTTTTTAAAAGATATCTAAACTCTCAATCATGATGTTCCTGAGATATTCTGCTGCTGTTAACTAATTTCTGAAGTTGTTGAGTTAAATTGTTGATCTTATAATGATGTATTGTGCATGAAATCAGATGGTCACCTGGAAGATATCAGTACCAAAAATGTATTATAGATAAAAACAAGTTTTTCTAGCAAGAAAAGGTTTAATGTTTTCTATAACATGAACATGCAGACTGAACTTGTGTTTGTAGGTGGCTGGGACATACTTATAACTATGTCACCATGTTTGTGCTAGATGAGGTTGACATGATTTTTCTTACTGATATATATGAACAATGTTTTGTCATGATGCTTGACAATAACCTTGAATTGATGGTTGAGAAATTCTTTGATTATAGATCTCTGTATGATAGAAAATTTGGACTTGACCTAAGGTCTAGTGATTTGATTTGACAATTGTTGATTTTCCATGATATCGATGTTATGTGGGCATGATGACTTATGTGGGTATTTGGATATTGGCCTCCTTATTCTTAGAACAATGGTTGAAATAATGATAGTTATGATTCAACATGAAAATGGAACTTGCATGACTCATCCTTGGTGTATGCATTTGCACCTAGTGACAAGATGACTTGTATTATGATTATTAGAATGACTTGATAAAGTTCAGCTTGACATTGCATGATTGATTACAACTAGTGGGCATGATGATGTCATGATTTGATATGATCTCCACCTGTCTCCTGATTGAAATTATTAATACTATGATAATGATGATTTTGATAATGGTCATGATTTGGATTCTAAAATCTAATGAGTTGACTTTGTTGTTGATGGTACAACATTGATTTATGTAAGGATGATTATGTTGGCATAGAAAGGCACTATTCTTAGAGCATTGCAATATAGATATGTGTAGATTTGATAGCTATCTGATGAAGTTAGGATGATGATTTCCAAGGTATGGGTTTGATATTGATTATGGTTTTTATTTTATATCTCAATGATCTATTTGTGACAAGTCATGAGCCTCTGATGATCTAATAAGAGGGAGATGGATTATGAAGCTTGAAATAATGTATCATTGCATGATGAATTGATTTCTGGAATTTGGGAAAGAAATTCCATATTGCAAAGCTATTAGAAAACGTTTTGAATAATGAAAATGAAAATCCTTAGATACTCTGATTTGAAGTTCAAGATGTTGTTGAACTTGGCATGGCATCTAATGGTTGAAGAATTGATGTTTCGTTTTGAACATCCATCTATATATGTATGATGTGTATATAACCTTAATGAATTCATGAGTGAGTTGCTTCAGTCACATAGAGTTTCCACCGAGCATGCTTAGAAATATCTGCACGAGGTGTTCTATTTATAGAATGTGATATTTCTAATATGATATGTATCTTCATAGATTCATATTTGATATTTGAGATTAATGTTGACAAGCACATTTGGATGTTGCTTTAGTATGTGATATTCCATGATATCTTGGATGAGAGGTCCAGAACATGACCGAGGTTGATCATAATGTTGCTAGAATGGCTACCTATGAGGCAAGATACAAAAGCTCCTTGGAGAGCTACTTGAGCATGATTTGGATATGACATGGATACCATGGATACATCATGATGATATGATTGGAGGTAAGTCCCATATTTATATTTGGGACTGAGATACTCTCATATATTGAGACAGTGCAGTTGTTCGAAATAAGATCAGGCATGTGGTTGGCACCTCTATGAGAGGGAGGATGGTTATGGTATCCTTTTGTGATTCATATGATTATATATGATTTGACATGATATTTGATTTGATGTTATGTATGAATATGAAACAACTACTATTAAGACAAGCTAATGATGAGAGTAGTGATGATCAAGTACATTGAGCAAACTCCTCCTACCCTGCTTGAGCTCTGAGGGTGAGGAATTGAGACAAAGGGCTCCTAGGGTTGACAAAACTCTTAACAATAGGGAATTACCCTATCTGTTACCTAGGGTAGAATAATTTTGCTCCCCTATCTTTATAGGGGTGGAGAATGCTACTCCCCTCTTGGTCTTTGCAGAGTATACCCAGTTGGCATCGTACACTCAAGCAGGCCAGCTTGATGTGAATACTGCTTCTCATTTTGGCCAATGAGTTGAGAGTGTACTTGGGGTGTACAACCCAAGTCGATTATAATGTATGTGTTCTACCACATGAATATTCTGGGTCATTGATGGGAAGATTAGTAGGAAATAGGATGGGTTGAGATAACCTAATATGATTGCGGGTTGAGGGTAAGATCCCCGATGAAGTTCAAGGGTCGAGGATGTAATCCCCTATGTTATGAGTTATCCTATTTCTCGGTACGGTTCGAAGCCATTGCTCCCTGATGTGGTTCCGGGTTGAGATGCGCTCCTTGATGATATGTTCTTCGATGACGATTGATGATGATATTCTAGGTAGCATCCCACTAGTAGAGATTCTAGGTAGCTGCGTTATGGACAAAGGGTGGTAACTTGAGCTCCCCACTGGTAACAAGTTCTTCTTCTTTTAGATTCGAGAATGATCAACATACAAGCAGGAACAATTAAGAGATAAACAAGAATAAGAAAAGGATAAACTGATATGTACTTTAATCATTTGTGATGATGAGACAATTGAGATTGACATGGCACGATGATTACATGATAGATATTATCCGTGATGATTCGTGATGATACTCGAAGATTCCATAATGGAATATTGTTCGATGGATAGATAGTGGTAGGTGGAATTATCCCTGGTTGGGAGGGAGTGTTAATTTTTGTAGCTGTGGTAAAATTCCACTTTAGACAGCTCAAATGACCAAGATAATAATTTCATTAGATTCCTCTTTTCGATAGGACCAAAATCGACCTAAATATCACCCAATTTGGTTAAGCAAAGTTAGAGTTATGAACTATTTTATTCACACTTGTATTATGGAATGGGTCGACCCTAACCACATGAGTAACTGCTTGGGTTAGCCTTAACCGCAAGTGACCCCACAGGAAATCCTATAAACAGAAGAGACCTCAAGATAATTTGGACACATATTCTCTTCTGTTTTGTCTTGGTTTGCATAGGATCGACGGAAGGAGTTTGCTCAAGGGTCCGAAATCATAGGCGAAAGGTTCGCTCTGGGTTAGTGTCTTATGGATCTTGGTCGCTGGCACAGAACAAGGAATTTTGGTCGCTGTTCACTGGCACACAAGCCTATGAGAGTGATTATAGACCCTTGGGCATTGGCATAGAGGCCTACGGGAGAGGTTATGGGTTCAGAGGTAGATTGGAAGGTTCCAGTCCGTGATTGCTCGCACCAAGTAGCCCTGGGAGCGACCATGTTATCTCAGTCACTAGCATAGCTCAGAAAGGGTGAAACTTTGGCTTATCAGTCACTCACACAACTTGGAAAAGGAGAAAATTTGGGTCTTTGCAGTTCAATGCCAAATTCGCATGCATAGAGACCTTCTCGGAGTCACTTTGTAGTCATAGTCGCTTGCATACTGTATTCATGAGTGCAACCTTAAAGTTTCAATTTCACACAGACAGTTTGGATGAGAGTAACCCGAGTTCAGATCTAAGGTTTGATATCCCGGCTTCATTCGATTTTAGTTATTAGGTAGATCTGGGTTCCTCTCTACTGTTATACAGATCTGTAGATCCATAGATATGATTTTTTAGTTTTTCACCGCAAACATATGTATTGGGCTCATTGATAGTGACAACAGTAATCAACAGTGTTCGACGCAGTGACAACAATATACTACAGTATTTAGTAGTGTTTGACATAGTGACAATAGTATATAACAGTTGAATTCAGTTTGTGATAGTATATTACAACCATCAATATGAGGATTCTAATTTCTAACATGATTAGAGTGGTCTCATATATGTCATTATTGTTTTACTAGTTAGATAAAGTTATGGATCATTGTACTCTATTTTGTTGCATCATTTAATGATGATCTTAGAAGAAGAAGATTTACAAGGGTTTTCCCCATAGTGGGTTTTGTCATGGTCTGAGACCAATCTTGGTGCCTCTATGTGTGTGCATGCTTTCTTCTATTGTTGCTTTTATATTCCACTGCATTGATGATGATGGTGATGTTGTTTCTTTCTATGTAATTGCATATGCTGATGTATAATGGTGTAGATCTCAATAATGTAATGATGATATGCGGTGAACTTAATGTATTTATGATGAAATGCAACTATCATAACAAAGAACAATGTCACCCTATGAAAAATTAACAATATGTAGTTTGGTTTAACATTATTACAAGTGGCATCAAATAACACAATTGGTAGTGGGCCAACTTGATTGTATTGAGGTCTTAAGTTCGACCCCGTTGGTGACCAAGATTAAATGTAATTTTTATTTTTAATATATATGCCATTTTGTCATGCCTTTAGCAATATACGACGACAATTTTCTAGAAATAGTTATGGAATATGTACATTTTGTAGAAGTGCACTTGGAAAGGGGTATTTGGTAGAACCCTTAATTTTTGTAAGCTTTGGGCTCAATATTTGTCCAAATTGAGTTCCACAAGAAGTTGGGTGATTAGGGCTTAGACATGAATCTAACTAGATTTCTATAATATCCTTTTTGAACTTATTTGATGGCTAGAAGCCTTTTTGTATGTTTTAAGAGACTGTGAGTAGGGTTGCAGTTGTTTTGAATGGTTTATGGAAATAAGTTCCAAGAAGGGGATTGAGTGTCCCAATTGATGAATTGGTAAAGGAAGAGTATGGGAAGGAACATGGAAGCTAGTGCTAATTGATTTTTTGATAGTTAGTGGAAACATTTATGACAATGGTTGTAGTTTGTGAAAATGGTTGTGGGATTTTTGAGATATAGATTACATGTTGTAGATTGTTCTTATAATTCAATGATATATGATGCCAGTGGATCCAGTTTGAAAATGAGATGAAATAGAGTTGTACAATGAATTTGAAGAAGGAGATTGGTTCCTCCACTAAGGTTGGATCCTAAAACAGGTTGGATCTTCCTCATTATTGATGTTGGATCCTAGATTAGGTTGGCTCTTACTAATTCTCAAGGTTGGTTCCTTAATCAAATTGTATCCTACAACGAGAAGTTGCTTTCATCCTTTAAGGTTGGTGTCTCAATTTGGTTGTAGCCTATCACAAGGGGAATATTTCATATCTTGGGGGTTATTGCCTATAGTAGGTCATATCCTACAAATATATGTAAATGAATTGAATATAAATAAGAAGAATATTGTTGGTTTTCTCTCGTATGGATTTCCAACTAAAAATATTGTGTCTCTTTAATGTGATGGCCTCTTCATTTACTATTGATATTGTGCATTGTTATGTTTATTTATATACTTCAAGTGGTTAATATTAATTGCTACGTTGTTGATTGATGAAAAGTTGTGTAATATTAAAATTGATCTCACACTGACTCAACCCCCTCTCAGTGTGACCTTTGAGTCAATAGGTAAGGGATTCTATAGACCCTATTTTCCATTATTATTCTTGTTGGTACAACAAATTATACATCCTAGAATGAACTTTGCTACATCCTCTTGCATTTTGGTCTAGTACATGTACCTATGTAATTTGGAAATTATCTTACCAACACCAAAGTTATTTTCAACCTTTGAGGTATGAGCATCTCTAACAAGTTGTAGTCACTCACCTTAAGGAACATGAAGCTTTTCCAATCGGTAGAGTAACCCATTTTGGAGATGATAATGAAATGTGTTTTCACCATAATTTGCATGACTCTAGCCCTATAGTTGTTGAAAAACCTCTTTGAAGTTCTTATCTTTTGTAGATTCCTCTCTATATGCATCATGGGTGAAAGGATCCATGTATGTTAAAGTTTTGAAATATATAATTTTTTATTTGAGTGGCATTGAAACTATGTTAACCAAGTTATTTTTACTACCCTTCTTGATGACTAAATGAAATTTTTGTAAGAACCCCATCCACTAGTAGTCTTTGGTTTATAGTAGCTTACTTTGGGCCTATAGGTGTAGTAGTGGTTGGCGATCTATGCAGATGATAATATCCTTTCCCATGAAATATTGTTTCTAATTTTTTTATAGCTTGTATGAGAGCATAGAGCTTCTTGTCAAAGGTAGTGTAGTTGAGAATTATCCCATGAAATACTTTATAGTGGTAGCATACAAGCCTACCACCTTGCATCAAGAAAAATCCCATGGCATATGCCATTAAATCTATCTTCGCATCAAATGGATTTTTATTTTTCTCCTCAAATCATGAAATTACTTCTAGTGATCCTTTCCCCATTGTAAGCTCTTACCACTTGGTTTTATGTTGTGGAGTGTTGCAACTACTAATGAACATGAAGCTATGAATTTCCTCATGTATTAAGGTACCCCAACAAAACACCTAACGCTAGAGAAATTGTAGGCACCAACCACTTCATGATGGCCTCTATCTTCATGGAATCTACCTTAAGCTCCCCTTCATCAATCACATATAACAAATACAGTAAATATTGTTGTGAAAAATCACATTTCTTTAGATTTTCTTGTAGCTAGTGCTTCTTCAAAGTCTCTAGCAGTTGTATCAAGTGTGAGATGTGCTCCTCCTAGATAGCACTATGAACTAGTATATCATCCAATTAAATAATAAAAAATGAATCTAGATAAGGATTTAGTACTTCATTTATTACTCTCTTAAACAAGTTGGCACATTACAGAGACTAAATCGAATGTCTAAACAATCATACAAACCTTGTCTAATTTTGAAGGTGGTCTTCTAGGTTTCTTATTTTTTACTCAAACCTAATGATATATTGATTCTAAATACAACAGAGTGAAGTATTTTTCTTGTTGTAGTTGAACCAATAAAATCAATCTTGGGAAATATGTACCTATTATTGAGCATAATATTGTTTATTTCTCTGTAACTGATACAAATTTTCTAAGTCCCATCCTTCTTTGAGGCAATTATGATGGGTGACCCATAAGGTAAGGTACTTAGTTGAATCACACCCTACTCTAGAAACCACTACAACTACATATTCACTCCACTTTCTTCTAGAATAGTTTGTTTCTACAACCCATATTTCTAAATCTAGAGTCTACAATAATTGGATTTCATGCTTCACTTCCCTCTTCGGTGGTATCCCTTTAGGATCATGGAACACTTACCTATATACCTATAACAATCCTTTCAGTTTCTATTTATATTTTTTTATTAAATGTTTCTAGGGATGCATTTTCCCTTATTGACTCCTCAAAAAAATTATTTTCTATTAAGAACATTTTTCTTTTCTAGAACTAATCAATTGTTTTAGCTTAGTTTGAAATTACTAGTGAAATATTGGGCTTGACTTTGTGTACTTTAATGTTGAATTATTCACCATATTTGATGAGGTGGTATTTGTTGGCTCTATGCATGAATAATTCATCCTTCATATACATGTAAGGACTCCCAAACATGACTCCACATACATCAAATGGTACTATAACTAATTAAACTTTATTAATATAATCCAAATTGATGGTAAATTATATTCTACACTATTTTGACAAATTCATATTTTCATCCTTATCTACCCATCCCAATAGATATGGGATAAGATGATCTCCCCTAGTGTTGGTGAAAAAAACTAGAGGTAGCAACATACTTAAGGTTAAAGTTGCAACCATACGGGAAACTAACATTTGGTATGACTGGGATACTTATAGGGATGTTACAAATATGTGGTTACCCACTTCTAGTAGTAAGACAAAGGTTTCCCCAAAGTCCCACCAAATATGAATTTATATCTGCGCACTTGTGATAATATAACCTGCCTACTAACACCATTTATACTCATGGGAGGAAATGAAACGACTGGTAGCATTCTCAAAATGGAATTATTGGTTGTCATAATAATAAAGGTGGGAGTGCTCATCCCAGTGAATGGTGGTAAGGAGGTGGTGATTATGACTCCTTTCATAACTAAAGATATTGTGGAAATTCCTCCTCTATTGTATCATTAAATATTTCTAGACATCATATGAGGATTGTAAAGTAAGAATAACAATGACCAAATGGCCTATTCACATAAATGAGTAATGGATTGATGGGACATGAAAACATGAGAGGCTAGAAAAATACTGTGAAAATTATATTTTAACCCATGAAAGAAATTAATCTATGGCCAAATAGACATGAAATACCTCAATGCACACCACTAATAGAACGAGGTTATCAAAAAACAAACCGATGTATAAAGGGGGCCTTTCAAAAGTCACCTTGGGATGATTAGGTCCAAAGTTCAATTAATGAATGTATGAGAAGCAGTTACACTAACTTCTCAATACTAGCCTTTAATGGCACAAGTGTCCCCGTAAGTAGCATGGATAGTCACTCACCAAGGGTATTGATATGATGATCTAATGTCCATTTTAGGTACTTTCAACACTTCCCACCCAGAGTGGCCTAAGTCAAGTCTCCTAAAGAATCACCACTATAGCTACCATTTCATAACGAAACGACCAAGTGGAATAGTCATGAGTTAGTGCCTATTTCCTCCAATGTAACCTCATGCTTGTAAATTGTGTTACCAGATATTTATGAAGAAATTGTCATTTCTATTAATCGAATTTTCACTTTTTAGTGACTTCTAGATATGGTTTTATAACCTTTAATATTTTACTCTCCAATCCTAATCAAGGTCCTTAAATCCTATTTTATGTTGGTTTGCTACAAAGAAAATGGTTTAATTGATTTTAATTCAAGTTTTCCTTTTACTAGTTTTTTATTACTCAATGGTATGGAGTGGACCAAATGATGTTATGACTCATTTCAAGCCAAAAGGAAATCAACATATGGAAATGCAACATGTAAGTTTTCCTTTTGATGATATCTATTTAAGGGAGAGAATCAGAGTTTTATTTTCCTCAATTAAGAAAACTAAACTAATTACTCAACTCAAATTAACTATCAATCACTCCAAAATACAACTTCGAAGTCCAAAATTCACAACCAACACTTTAACGCAACCCTTAAAAGAGCCTTGAAATGCCCAAATTTGGATGTCCTACAATGTAATTTTTCTTTTTCCTTTTATTAAATGTAAATAATCATGAAAATTTACATAAAAACCAATTTATAAAGGGTAAATGTGAAAATAATAAACTCCTTATGGTTCACAAGAAAAAAAATAAAAAAATAAATCTTGAAAAATGAGTGTGTTCTACACTCTACAATCCCCTTTTTGTCCACCCTACACACTTCAACACATTCTGTAATTGATCAAGGAATGATGGATGCTCCTTGCACACTAGAAATTAGTGATGCATCACTTTTTTTTAAATATGCATAGATTGATGAAGGGATTGGGTAGGGATTTTCTTCAGATTGGATTAGAACTTTTAGATTTGGTGGACTTGAAGTTTCAAACTAGCATTAGAGATGAAATTAATCCACACACTAAACTTAGGAAAGGCAAAAAACGAACTCAACCAAATGAAGAAGAATAAAATTACTTCCAAATTGGAATTGCAACTTCTATTGTGAGAAATTCCTCCTATGGATAGATGTATTTCTCCGTAGATATTTCCAATATATGTGATAAAATGATGATATATTATTCACATATTTTCCATAGATATAATCTATAAATATCTTTATCAAACTATAAATAAGGATGGGATGAAAATGGACAAACTTTAATCCTAAATTTTGATGGTGATATTGACTAATGTTGATGCAAAATATCTTGCTCCATCTCCCTTTAGATCTTACTCCTAGTCCAAGCACCTATATCTTGGACACAAGACAACATGAAATCCAATTCTATGTCTTCCTGGAAAATATATGATTAAATACTTTCTAGATATAGTATATAGTACTCAAGGTAATATACATCCATTAAGCACACGTATTTAACAATATGAAATGGGGGAAAAATTAATAAATCTATTTTAGTCATGAAGCATTAACATACAATTATACATTGAGTGTATGAAAATCCTTTGTGGATTCTTTAATCAAACCATTCCTTGAATTATGATCAAAAGTAAGGCTAGATTATGATGGAAAGATGGATCTTTGGTAATTTTAACAACATTTACTTACATAGCCCTCTAATTTTCCTTCTCCCCTAGGAATGGCTTCATTACATAGACTTGCTGAGGAGAGGAGAAGATGAATATAGACCCTAGTTCCTAGAGAATTTAAAGTATTATATGAATTCTTAAGGAATTATATGAGGAATTTCAAACTTCCTCAAAGTGATCTCCTCATGTATGAGAAAATATAGAATTCAAGCAAGGTGATTGCTCTATGCAATCATCCCCCTTTATAGAGGGAAAGGGAGTGATGCATCATTTCTTTCTAATGCATAGGGAGTGATGGAGTTTTCAAATTGTGGTTACATAAGAAAGAAAAATAGTGTCTCAACTAGGTAGCAAGGGAGTATACTGAGAAGGTGTAAAATAAGGCTATAACAATGACCTAGATTAAATTCAGGATTAAAGGTAATTGACGGTTAATGTTTCCCATCGAACCAAATATATCTATCATTGAGATCAATTGGTTGATAGTTCAGATTGAATTTGTACTTAGATTTTCCCACCTGTTAATGCACTATCTTGTATCATATAAATCTAAGGTGTACATTACTTTGATTCAATACCTTATATTGAATTTGGGCTTAGATATTCCCAGATTGATAACTTTATTCCTCCATTCAAAATTCACCCCATGTTAGCGCTTTTTGACCTAGATGATAGAAATATGATATAGAATAACAGTGGGAATCTCCATGCCATAACTAATACCATTGGTACAAATTTTCAAATTTTCACTATTTTTTCAAAATAGCTCAAATTGTCATTGATGCTTATTTGTCTAGAATTTTGGTTTGAAAAAAATTGTAGCTTCACATTTTGAATTAACCCTTTTCCTTTAATGAATTAGTGCCTACAATTTCTTATTTTATTATTCTACCTCCCAACTTGTTATTTTGGGTGAACTTCTCATCTAGGTTTTTCCTAGAAGTCGTGTTCTCCCCCAATTTTAAAAATTACATCCATGGATAACTCTAAAATTTCATAATAATACACAATATTACCAATCTTTAGTCCAAAATCCATGCCTATTACACTAAATCTACCATTTAAATTCGATTATTTCCTATATGTGTTAAATTTTTTATTTTTCTTATTCTCTCGAGGAATTCTATCAAATAGTTAGCTACTTGCAATTTTTCTATTGTAGCAAATTCCAAACCTATTATAGCACAAGTGTTGTACCTTTTATTTTACTACCACTCTATAACACCCTTAGCCACCTAGTTGAGCTTCATTACTTATCAAATACACATTTAATACCGTAATTTATGAATTTCTTTAAACTTGGTTGATAAATAGCTCCGATATGACTATATGTATTCCTAATAGGGCCCAAAATCAACTAAAAGACCATATAAACTCTGTAATGTAACCTAGTTACTATATTTATCTTAATTCTATCTTATAGTTACCCATCATACCTTATTTAATCGCTATTATGCATGCTTGATGCATTCTATCATGAAATGTAATGCATACTTAACCATAATGGCATGATTAAATATGAAGACACACATATAAATTACAATACCATGTTAACATATGAAATAACACATTATAAGAATATAACACATAAAACAAAACACAAATATTTTAAATGAAGTTCCAGCTAGTTGTAGGCATTATATGTTCCCTCCCAACTGTAAACCACATTTCTCATAATATCTCAGTTGTGTTGTTGAGCACACACTTATACTAAGAGTTTGGGGGAGGTGGGGTTGTGAATCAATATAAGAACTTTTTACATATTTAAAAATTCATGAAACATAAATGTTGGGTGTGTGTTATATTCTTTCCATGACTAGCCCATGAACGGGGGGGTGGTAGCCCCCTTGCACAGGGTCTGGGACAACACCCTAGGAATTTTTTTTTTGGACCCTATATTAGGTGGGTAGACCTACCTATGGTTTTGTGCATGGATTTTGCACATGGTTTTGGGCATGATGGTTGTATGTCCATGATATTTTGTAGATTTGGGGAAGGGAGCTGTGATTATGTTCTAATCCAGGGTTAATGGATTGGGGTTTATGGATGCTTTAGCATGTATATATATGTATTGTAACATTGAAAGGAATATAATGAAAAATTAATCCAGTAGTCCTGGTTTTGGGATCTAGGGGAAAATCTTTGTGTATATCTATTTTATGGTTTATTCTCTTGATATTGTTTATTTTTTGGTTTTTGAATTCGTATGCAAGTAATTTATATACGAGGTTAAAACCTTCATTTTTGTATTAGATTTGTTTCAACTTCAAGGGGTGATTCAAGAAAAACCGCCAAAAGGCAATTTCCCTGGTTTTCATAATTATCTTACATGAGCCTGTGGGTTGCGGCCCACCTATACCAAGTAGAAGCATTACATTGGTGGATTTTAAACAAAACCCAACCAATCACCATACAGTGGAATAACACAGAACCTGTCAACTAAGACGGTTCCACCTGAATGCATAAGACCAGACTCCAAATGAAATAACCCTGTGTCCATGAATTTCTCGGGTCCACTGAGGATCCTCCAATCACACATCGCATTTCTTAATTCTTTAAGCCACGGTTCATGAAATAGTGTGATGCGAAACGGATCACTGATCCCCACCATTTATTATAACATTCAATCCGACGGTCTGCAACCCTTCAACTAGCAAACGGCTTACGAAATGCTCAACCCCTGTAGTTGACTTCGACATAAGCATTTGAATTTGCGATCAAGGGCTAAGATCGATTGCGGGCCTTCAACCGTGATCAAGATGCCTGTACACTTCTATCTCCCACGGTCTATTCCTCTACCATTAATATCTATATATCTAAGATCTGATGGCTTCCTCTGTGCTTGATTTCTTATGATGAAATTCACATTTCCATCCAGATTCACTCTGCCACACTCTATTTAAACACTCACACAACAGTTAACTCATTTTATCGTTGAATTGCCATCGATCCTTACAGTGATCGATGGTCAATCAACAAACCTACAAAGGGGATTTAACTCTTTCGACACATAAACAATATACAGCCACACAAATCCCACATAACACAAATATCTATATTTAACAAAGAATTAGATTACATTCTAAGGCATTTTAGCCTTAGTCACAATTTATCCTCTCGACTATGTTGAATCCACGCTCTCTGTTTATGCTCTCTCTGTCACTCTTTGTTTTTCTATCACACAACAAAAACTCTTTATAGAGAAATTACAAAGTCATGGATCATCTCAAATCACGATTTCCTCTCACAATTGCCTAAATCTATCAACGCACATACCTGGCATATAATTACATTAAATAAAATCTTCTTAAGACTTATCAATTCCATCAAATTAGCTCAGTTTTAATAGAAATTTGCTCCCGGTTTACATGATTGTCCACGTCTCCTCCTCCATAGATTTGACTTTGACTTTTGATTAAGGGTGGTCAGATGTTCTTGCATCAGACTCCCGAGGCACAAAAATTTATGACCTCCAGTCATATTCTTCTCCTTCATCCCATAGCAATTCTACCCACTTCCTCAGTGGAACTGCTTTCATGATATTTCTGTGAGCTGCAACAAAAACCTCTGCAGTAACAGTCTTCTCTGCTACACGATACCTCACCAAGCTTCCCTCCTCTGAGCTTAGTCTTTTGGCATCTCTCTGGTTCTCTCTTCTTTGGAACCATTTGAGCACTCCTGGCTCTAGGTTGCTACATTCTTCTCACCTTCTTTTGTCGCTACTTATACGACAATATAAAGATCACAAACTCACTAATATTCACATAATTGTACCTCCTCTTTTCGCTTAAAATGACGCAGGCAGTCAATTGAACAACAACAATTGAACAACAATTGAACAACAATTGGACAACAATTGAATAACAACAATTGAACAATAATTGAACAACAACTGAACAACAATTGAACAACAACTGAACAACAATTGAACAACAATTGAATAGAAACTGAAAAACAATTGAACAACAACTAAACAACCATTGAACAACAATTGAACATCAACTGAACAGCAACCGATCCCTTGCTGACTTTCCCTTTTTGCACACAAAATCTTCTTTCTACTCGTAGGAAACCTTTCACTGCTCTGATACCACTTTGACATAGGAAAAACTGCCTAAAGGCAATTTCCCTGGTTTTCATAATTACCTTACATGAGCCTGTGGGTTATGGCCCACCTATACCAATAGGAATAATTACGTTGGTGGATTTTAAACAAAACCCAACCAATCACTGTACAGTGGAATAACATAGAACCTGCCAACAAAACCGATTCCACCTGAATGCATAAGATCGAACTCCAAATGAAATAAACCCGTTTCCATGAATTTCTCAGGTCCACTCAGGATCCTCCAATCGCACATTGCACTTTTCAATTCTTTAAGCCATAGTTCATGAAATATTGCGATGCGAAACTGATCGTTGATCCCCACCGTTTATCATACCATTCAATTCAATGGTCTGCGGCCCTTCAACTAGCACATGGCTTACCAAACGCTTAACCTCTGTAGTTGACTTCGACACAAGTGTTTTAATTTTTGATCAATGACTAAGACCGATTGCAGGCCTTCAACTATGATCAGGACACCTATACACTTCTATCTCCCGCAATCTATTCCTCCACCATTAATATCCATAGATCTAATATCCAACAACTTCCTCTGCGCTTGATTGCTTATGATGGAATTTGCCTTTCCATCCAGATTCACTCTGCCACACTCTATTTAGACACCCAAACAATAGTTAACTCATTTTATCATTGGATCACCATCAATCCTTACAGTGATCGATGGTCGATCAACAAACCTACAAACAAGATTTAACTGTTTCGACACATAAACAATATATAGCCACACAAATTCCACATAACACACATATTTATATTATACAAAGAATTATATTACATTCTATGGCATTTCAGCCTTAGTCACCATTTCTCCTCTCGACTACGTTGAATCCACACTCTCTGTTTATGCTCTCCCCGCCACTCTCTGATTTTCTGTCACACAACACAGACTCTTTATAGAGAAATTACAAAGTTGTGGATCATCTCAGATCATGATTTCCTCTCACAAATCACGTAAATATCTCAACACACATACCTAGTAGATAATTACATTAAATTAAGTCTTCTCAAGACTTATCAATTCCATCAATTAGCTGATTTTTAACAAAATTTTTCTCCTTGTTTACATGATTGTCCACGTCTCTTCCTCCATAGATTTGACTTTGACTTTTAATTAAGGGTGGTCGGATGCTCCTGCATCAAGGGGACACCTTTGTTGTTGAGGGGTTTTTCTCAGGCCTGTGGTAGACCCTATTCAGTACAAGATCTGCAAGATTGATTCTTGTGGTGAAAGAAGATGATGAGAAGTGGAAAGATAGAGATTGAGAAATTTAATGGTCACAGTTTTGAGTCATGGAAACTTAAGATGGAGAATCTCCTGGTGGATAAATATCATGGGATCACAATAGATCCAAATACTAAAACAATAGCAATGTCAGCTAAAAGATAGCAATGTTGGATTAGAAGGAAAAGAGCACAATATGATTGTGTGTCTTAGATTCAATATTGTTGAATGTATCAGGGGAAGCTTCGGTGAAGGCTTTGTGGGACAAGTTAGGGACTTTGTACCAATATAAGTCTTTGGTCAATAAAATGTTCCTACGGAGAAAGTTGCATAGAGGATGAAATATGGAGACTCGGTGACAGAGCATCTAAATTCCTTTAATACTGTGGTAAGCCAATTATTATCTATTGATATTAAAATTTTAGATGAAGATAAGTGCATCAATTTTTTGTGTTCTCTACTAGATTCGTGGGATGGTCAGGTTGTTGAAATATGTAGCAGTGCAACTACCTTGCAGTTTGATGAAATGGTCTCATCCTTGTTGTCGGAGGAGATGAGACAGAAAAATATGGAGGGCTAGAATGGTGATTCCTTATCTGTACGAGGATGGTCCCATAATAGAAACAAAAATAAGTCCTTGAGTGCGAGATCTAACTCTATAGGAAGATCTAAATCTCCAGGAAAACCTATAAAGGTGTGCTAGAAATGAGGAAAGGAAGGGCACTTCGAAAGGGACTGTAGATCTAAAGCTCCTAAGAAAGGAAAGGGATCTGATGATGCTCCTTCTACAGAGGCGAAAACCACCTCAAATGAAGGTGGTGATGTGTACTTAGCTTCTTCTTCAAGTACACATGTAGATCATGAGGCATGTTTGATTGACTTAGGTGCATCCTTTCACTTCACTCCCCATAGGGAGTGGTTCTGCGAATATGAGAAATATGATGGTGGTGATGTCTTCTTCGGGGATGACAGGAAGGCTAGAATCGTAGGGCATGGAAAAGTCAAGTTGACATTGTAAGGTGGAAGGATTAGAAGATTTTCGAGCGTTCTGTATATTCCTGCATTGGCTAGAAATATGATTTTTCTAAGAAAACTAGATGATGTAGGTGTAAAAACAGTGTTCGATAAATATACCTGCAAGATGGTTCGAGGAGCACTGGTATTGTTGTATGGAGTTTGGATTCAAACTCTGTATAAGCTTCAAGGTAGCACTATTATTGATGGGTGAAACAATTCTATGGTTCATGGAAGTGGACCAAAAAATATAGTGGTCTCTGGAGAAAATACCATGCTATGGCATCAAAGGCTTGGACATATTGGACAGAGGGTCTTCAAATACTTTATTGTAATGATATGGTAGAAGGTATGTCTAATTTCTCTCTGGATTTTGATTTCTATGAAAATTGTATATATGGGAAGCAAAATCAGGTGATTTTCCCCTCTAGTGCTAAGAGGGCGAAGCAAATATTAGAGCTTGTGCACAGTCATGTGTTTGGACCTATGTCGATTCCATCACTGGGTAAATTTATGTACTATGTATCATTTATATATGCCTTCTCAAGGAATACATGGATATATTTCCTCAGGAATAAATCTGAATTCTTTAATATGTTTATAGAAAATAAGGCTTTGGTGGAAAACTAGATAGAGAAGAAGATAAAGCTGTTGAGGACAGATAATGGTGGAGAGTTTTGCAAGAAGGAATTTGAAGAGTTCTGTAAGAAGTGTGGTATAGCACGAAGGAAGACTACTACATACACACCTCATCAAAATGGAGTTGTAGAAAGAATGAATAGGATGTTGATGGAAGAGGCAAGAAGCATGCTCAGTGGTGTTGAGTTAGGACAAGAATTTTGGGCAGAGGCGATGGAGACTGCATGTTACTAGGTTGATAGATCACATTCATCAACGTTGGATGATAAGACTCCACAAGAGTTATGGACTGGTAAGAAACCTTCTCTTTCACATCTGAGGGTATTTTGATGTGATGCATATGTACATGTTCCAAAGGAGAAAAGAACAACGTTGGATAGTAAATCTGAAAGGTGCATCTTTATTGGGTATAAGGATGGTTTAAAAGGTTATAAGCTTTGGAACCCAAAAATAAGGAAGGTTGTGTATAGTTAAGATGTGGTGTTTAGAGAGGTGAAATATGTTATTAGACATGAAGTCCTACCAAAGGAACCATAGCAGATAGATTTTTAGCTAAAGGAGGAAGAAATAGACTCTACAGCAGAAGAGGAATCAGAAGATGAAGAGCCACAAACTCTAGTTGTGAGAAGATCAATTTGAGAAAGAAGGCAGCCGGAAAGGTATAGTCCATCTGCTTTCTGATCAATTTTTTCTTTATATTACTAATGATGATCCCAGAACTGTGAGGGAGGTAGTAGATTAAGAGGATGGAAAACTCTATAAAGAGGCCATGGTTGACGAATTGACACCTTTGTACAAAAATGAGGCTTCGGATCTGGTGGAGTTGTTGGCTAGAAGGAAATAGATTGACAGCAAATGGGTGTTTAAGAAGAAGATAAATGCAGAAGGAAAGGTGGAGAAATACAAAGCTCGATTGGTAGTGTTAGTGTCAGTCTTTGCATCTTGTCACCAGTGATCAAATGGGCTCTTATCATGTCTTGTTAGGGTCCCACAATCAAAATTTTGTCATTCCATTAGGTCATCATGCAAAAAATTGGTCACTGGATGTAGTCTAAGATTTGTCTCTAATCCTTTTAAATAAATTTATTCCTTGCTAGTTCATATCACCTTTGTGTTGAGTGTACTTCAGTCATGAGTTTTCTTCATCATCATATTCATTTTTATCATGATTTCATTCAACCAAGGTTCCCATTAGGTTTTAGGGTTCCCAAATAATCTTTCAAAATATTTCATCATCAACTTCAAGTTTCATTAAATCAAAACAATTAATTGGCCTTGTATTTACCATATTTTTCTCTCAGTTTTGCTTGGAAAGCTCATTTCCCTCTCCTATAGTTTTGAGGGCATTTTTCTTGGTTTCATGACCTCTATGGTAAAAATATCAACAAAAAGTGTATCCTGATGCTCATATACCTTCCCCTATCCTTATTATACCTTCCTAAACACTTATAATCACTCCTATCCCTCAAAATCACCATTTTCCCACAAACCCTAGCCTATTCCTACAATTTTACACTTTTTTAGTCTAGACCTGTGTTTTTCCCTTTTGAACCCCTACCCCACACTCAATCCTTGAAATTCCACTTTATCCTACTTCCTAACATGCCTCCCTACCTCCAAAAATTTTCCTAAGAATTTAGAAGCCCCCTATCCCCTTTATTTCCCTCCATTCTTATAAATTGCCCAAATCCCTTGTTTCGCCTACACTAAACCCTAATTTTCTTTCCCATTGAGCTAAGGTTTGCTATGGAATCAGAGACATCTAAGTAGAGGAGGAATAAGGGAGGTAATATCAACAAGTAAGAGGCCATTTCAGCTCATAAACATCATTTCTCCATCATTTTTTAATAAGTCATTCCAAGGGACAAATCATTTTCCACACATACGGCCAGGTTTTCTTCAAATGATCGTTTTGAGAAAATGGAGAGGAACTTCACAAAAGTGAAAGAGGTTTTTTTCAATAATATACCAAGGGAAGAAAACATCCTTCTTTTTTTACACATGTATCATATATTCGGATATATACGACTTTTATGGAGACCTATGTCAGAAATAAAAACATTTTAGGTTAATTCCCTGTTCTAGTCATGATTTTGTGGCATGGATTCCGAGCAAATGAAAATGAATTTCTAGAACGGAGAGAGGAATTTCTTAAAAACATCCTTATATACAAAAACCTCTCTAATGTTTCCAAATATTCTTATGGTGAGAGAGATATAGCTTCATCTTTGAGACCTATTTTCGTAGAAAAACCCAGAATTTTGACCCTACTATAAGTGTAGTGCCTTGGTGTTATGCTTTCCTCTCAGAGCCCCAAATGATAAAAAATTTATATCCATGGATAGATATTTCTCTAAGTATCTTTGGTATCCATTTTTTGAAGCATGTCAACAAGCTGGTTAGGAGAAAAAGCCAAAAAAGAGGTGACAAAGTCACTTTCAACCACTATTCTGAACTAGGTGCTGTGCTTATAGAGTCACCTCAGGAGAATTGATTTTTGAAGGCCTTCCCATAGCTCATTTCCAAAATTAAATTTTTTCTGGAAACAAGACAAAATATTCTAGTTGATCATTCTCTCACTTTTCAAATTTGACTTCCCTAAGGCTTCCAAAATCTTCTTGTAAGGTGGCACTACGCTATAGCTAAATGTGCTACACTTATACTTGTAGCTATCGTTTTCACTTAGTTTTCACCAATTCTTGGTTTTATGATGTAATTTTGATATTTTAAAGACTTGATGATGTAATTATTGAACTAATTAGCATGATAGGTTGTTTTTGTGCTTAATTAGGCCTCATAAAGGTAGAAAAACCCAAATCAAAGTCTAAAAGAGGAGTTTGTGTTTGACCTTCCTACTCTCTCTTGTTGGTTGAGAGATTCTTGGGAACTGTTCCACCACCTAGGGATTCGACCCCTGAATGTGGGAAAATGGATGTTTTGAGTCTATATCTATGATTTCTCAATCAGTGAGAAGGGTTGGACTTTTGTGGAGAGACTTGTACCTTATGTTTTCATACATCTAATCAAGGAGCAGTTGCAGCTATTTTTCAGGAATACTTGTTTAGTGTGTCTGTGGTGTTATTTTTCTTTCATATCAGATTCTTATTGATGAAATGATCTCTCTTTACATGCTTTTCTTTCTTCTTATGGTTTTCCTTACAGTCATATAGGAATAATTCTTAGATTCAAAGCTCTATTTATGTGGAAAATCATGCTTGTGTATCTTCTTCTAAGATTAATGATTCATGCTAATACATGCTCATTATGATTTCTTAAACTCTCAGACCTATACTGCATTGGCTAAGTCTTAAGTTCACCACAACACATTGTTATCTAGCTCCTCTTTATGCTCGTTACTGCACACTTGATACCCTAACCTAATTTCCTGCTCTCATCCCTAGTCCAGCAAAACTAAAAACCCTAAATTCTCAAATACTCAAACAAGACTTATATATCTAGCCTAAAATCCATTTCTTTTTAGTTATTCATTTACAAATCCTTAGAGAGATCCCTCTTGGGTTCAGTAGGGCTAGCTACTGAACTGAAAATGGTTTTGAGGTTACCTTTTTTGATCTCCTCCTCAGCCTAGGACATTGTAGGGGATAAGTTTTTTGGCATTGTTGATGTGGAACGAAAGATCATATCTTCCCTAGGAAAGAACGACAAGGATCAGATCTGATTATTGATGGTGAATAGTAGTCAGACATGAAAAGGCTTAATCATCCACTTGGTGACTCCACATAGTTTAGATTGATTTAAAGACTCAACTGGTGAAGAATCCAAAGGTTATGAGTTTTTTTTGTTACCTGGCGACTCAGTTGTCAAAGGAATCCAGATTACATAACATTTATTCCGAATCCAATCAACTAGATTTGAAGATTCCACTGGATGATTAACCTTTCCAGCAGGAATATGGAAGGATCATATGCAAAATTCAGGTACTCAAAATGGAATTGCATTCAAGATGTAATTTACTTTCTTGTAAAATACTTCTTCTCATTTCCTGAAACCATCTTGAAAGTTTTCCAGAGTTTGTTGTATGAAAAATATGATCAAAGTCTTGTATTTGATTCCTCCTATCTGAAGAGTGTAAATACCGAATTTCCCTTTGATGTTGATCAAGATCACAACCTCTTATCTAAAACTTGTGCATATCCTTTTCGAGTTAATGAGACTAAAGAGACTAAAAATTGATCCTATAGCTAGTGTACATACTCTTACACCTTCTACAGTCTCGGATAGATATAAGCCTATGATTTTACCTCCTATATTCCACGCTTTCCCTGAAAATCATTACCTATATCTGCCAAGGTTTGATTGTGAATGTAACAACATCACTGCTGAGAGACATATGTAGAATTTTGAGACTTTCCAGAACCTTTTCGAAGTTGATGAAGAGGATGTCAGTATTAGGTTGTTTTCTCTTTCTTTGCAAGGTAAAGTCAAAAGTTGGTTCAAAAACATGCCTGCTATGAGCATCTCAGATTTCCAACAGTTCGTCAAAGTTTTCCTCAACAAGTGGGTGCTCAAAGAGAACCTTTTCTTGATTCTAGAAGAGTATAACCAGCTGAAAAGAAAGCCAGGGGAGATAGTACAACAATTTTTTTCCATATTTAACCAAGTCTATTATTCGATGCCTGCTAATATAAGACCTCCTCTTGGCTCAACTCTCTTGCATTATTTGAAATCATTTGATCTGGAAATGAAGTTTAAACTGAAAAAAAGGAACCTTGCAGCACTTGAAGAGATGCAAAACAATGCAGTAGATGTAGGGTAGAGTTGAAGGCAGAAGAGAGGGAGCACATGGATGCAGAGCATTCAACATCATTAGAGGTAAAGCTCGACATTTTGGTAAGTGCAGTGGAAGAGATGATGTAGAAAATCATCACAAGGAATGAGTATGATGTTCATGACCATGGCTAGCTGATTAAAGAAAAACAAGTCGGTGGTCTAGTTTTTTTATTTCTTATCCCAATTGTCATAGATATAATAATGATTCTTTTATAGATCAATTTGCAGAGGAGAGATCTGTTGATCTGACATGTATTCTTGATGATATTCTTTATATTGATGATTTTCCTAAGTTTGACTAGTGTGACGATGATTATGTTCTCCAAACATAAGCTAATTTTGCAGATCAATCAACAGTTGATTTGTGGGAGGAGGAATTTTAGTTTTAGCAGCACAAATACAGTGATCAACCGATGCATATAAGCTATGACAGTGAATAGGAAAGTGCATAAAGTTTGGAAGTAAGTGAAGGATCTTTGCCTATTTGGTTTGCTTCATTTTATTTCATCAAAGACAACTTTTATGCAATCAGAAATCAGCAGTCATTAAGTTTTGATCTTGACAATCAAGAGGTCAATGAAATCCTTGATCAAGACTCCTCATATCCAGATTTGCAGCCCTCGAATTCCATTGAATATTAGGTTGCAGATGAAGACTTGGAAACTGAGATATAAATGATGTAGGAAACTTATTTACCATTATGCTTTGAAACATTTCATTTTTTGAAGGGAAAGTTTCATAGCATATCTGCAATTAAGAATGAGTATCTTGTAGAAAATTATGTGGTCTCATTGGAACCAATATGTAATAGGTTGTAGCAGTATTCCTAAGTTTTTCATGATCTAATAGCTGGTGTTTTAGATGATATCTATGGTTTTTTTTTTTTTTCCATTAGCTGGCAATGAGCTTCAAAACAGAGGTGATAAAAATGTGATTGGGTAGTTGGATTCATTGTCTTGTTCAACAGGAGTCTCAGTACAAAGCTTATCCGAAAATTTACAGTCATATCAGGAAAGTAAGGATAAATATGAAAGTTCACATTCATGTTATGAAGACTGCCTAGAGCAGGGTAGTAATATATTAGATGGGCTGGAAATCAATATGTATTCCTATGAAGATCCTTTTGCAACATTCTTGAAGTCAACTGGTGGGCTCATACTTTGCAATTTCATTAAGATTCAATATGTTTACAAGTTTCATGGCAGTTTCCTTTGAGTAGTTCTCTCTTCTTGCTCATAAGCAAGTACCTATGGAGAATTCAACTAGCAGATAAAATGCTTACACGGTTGCATTGGTTGTTCCATTTCACTTGATCAAGTGATGTATGGATCAATTAGAGTAGGTGTGATGAATAAGCTCAATTCTGAGCATCTTTTTTTAGTATTATCTTCCAGTAAAGTTTGCAGTTAATATACAATTCAGTTTGTTAGTTAGTTTGCAATATTGAGTTTGGTATTTTGAATGGTTTTTAACTCCATGCCCAATGGATAAAGCTACTTGGTCTAAAATGTTCTTGGCACCTCCAAGGGCTACCATCACCAGCTGGAACCAATGATAGTGTCAGTGTTTTCATCCTATCACCAGTGATCAAATGGGCTCTTATAATGTCTTGTTAGCGTCCCATAGTCAATTGTTTCATTCCATTAGGTCATCATGCAAAAATTTGGTCACTAGATGTAGTATAAGGTTTGTCTCCAATCACTTTAAAGAATTTTTATTCCTTGCTGGCTCATATCACCTTTGTGTTGAGTATACTTTCATCATGAGTTGTCTTCATCATCATATTCATTTTTATCATGATTTCATTTAGCCAAGGTTCATATTAGGTTTTAGGGTTCCCAAATCATCATTTCAGAAGCTTTAATCATCAACTTCAGGCTGAATTACATCAAATCCAAGTAAGTGGCCTTGTGTTTACCATATTTGTCTCTCAATTTTGCTTGGAAAGCTCATTTCCCTCTCCTAGCGTTTTGAGGGCATTTTTCTTGGTTTCATGACCTCCATGGTAAAATATTAACAAAATTTGTATCTTGATGCTAATACACCTTCCCCTATCCTCAATATACCTTCCTAAACACTTTCGATCACTCCTATCCCTCAAAATCACCATTTTCCAACAAACCCTAGCCTATTGCTACAACTTTATACTTTTCTAGGCTAGGCCTATGTTTTCCCTTTTAAACCCCTTCCCCTCACTCAATCCTTGAAATTCTGCTTTCCACTACTTCCTAACATCCCTCCCCACCTCCCAAAATTTTCCTAAGAATTTAGAAACCCCCTATCCCCTTTATTTCCCTCAATTCTTATAAATTTCCCACATCCCTTGTTTTGCCTACACTAACCCTAATTTTCTCTCCCATTGAGCTAGGGTTTGCTATGGAATCAGAGACATATGAGAAGAGGACGTATAAGGGGGGTAATATCAACAAGTAAGAGGTCATTTCATCTCATAAACATCATTCTCCATCATGTTTCCAGAATTCATTCCAAGGGACATATCATTTGCCACACAAAGGGCCAGTTCTTCTTCAAAGGATGGTTATGAGAAAATGGAGAGGAATTTCACAAAAGTAAAAGAGATTTTTGTCAGTAATATACCAAGGTAAAAAAAAATAAAATCCTTCATTTTTTACATAGGTATCATATATTGGGAGATGGCAACTTTCTTGGAGACCTATGTCAAAAGATCAAAACATTTCAAGTTAATTTCCTGTTTTATTCATGGTTGTGTGGCACGGATTCCGAGCAACTAAAAATGAATTTCTAGAATGTGAGAGAGGTTTTTCTTCAAAACTGACGTATCTCTAAAAAATCTCTCCATTTTCCTAACATCTGTATGGTGAGAGAGATATAGCTTCATATTGGAGCCCTATTTTCGTAGAAAAACCCAGAATTTTGACCTTGATATAAGCGCAGCACCTTGCTGCCAGACTTTCTTATCAGAGCTCCAAATGCTAAACAACTTATATCCCTAGGTAAATATTTCCTAAAGGATCTCAGATATCCACTTTTTTAATCATTTCAACAAACGGGTCAGGATAAAAAGCCAAGAAAGAGGTGAAAAAGTCACTTTCTGCCACTATTCTGAAGCAGGCGTTGCGCTTACAGAGTCACCATGGGAGAATCGATTTTTGAAGGCCTTCCCATGGTCCATTTCGAAAAATTCAACTTGTTACAGAAACTAGACAGAACATTCTTATTGACCATTGTCTCACTTTTTGAATGTGACTTCCTGAAGGCTTCCAAAGTCTACTTGTAAGGTGGAGCTACGCTTATAGATGAATGCGCTATGCTTATAGCCAAATTTGCTACGCTTATAGCTGTACTTGTCTTTTTCACTTCATTTTCACCAGATCTTGGTTTTATAATGTAATTTTTATATTTTAAATACATGATGATGTAATTATTTAATTAAGTAGCAGGATAGGTTGTTTTTGTGCTTAATTAGGCCTCATAAAGGTAGGAAAACTCAAATCAAAGTATAAAAGAGGAGTTTGTGTTTAACCTTCTTACTCTCTCTTGTTGGTTGAGATATTCTTGGGAACTATTCCACCACATATGGATTTAACCCCTGAAGGTGGGAAAATGTTTGGTTTGAGTCTATATGTATGATTTCTCATTCAGTGAGAAGGGTTGGACTTTTGTGGAGGGACTTGTACCTTATGTTTTCATACTATTTTTCAAGAATACTTGTTCAGTGAGTCTGTGGTGTTATTTTTCTTTCATATTAGCCTCTTATTGATGAAATCATATCTCTTTACATGCTTTTATTTCTTATTATGGTTTTACTTACAATCATATAGGTAGAATTCTTAGATTCAAAGCTCTATTTATGTCAAAAATCATGCTTAATACATGCTCATTATGATTTCTTAAACTCTTAGACCTATACTGCATTAACTAAATCTTAAGTTCACCATAACACATTGTTATCTAGCTCCTCTTTATGCCTGTTACTGCACACTTGATACCTTGACCTAATTTCCTACTCTCATCCCTAGTCTAGCAAAAATAAAAACCTTAAATTCTCAAATACTCAAACAAGACTTATATATCTAGCCTAAAATCCATTTCTTTTTAGTTATTCATTGACAAATCCTTAGAGATATCCCTCTTTCGTTCAGTAGGGCTAACTACTGAATTGAAAGTGTCTTTGAGGTTACCTTTTTCGATCTCCTCCTCAACCTAGGACATTATAGGGGATAACAGGTAGCAAAAGGTTATTCCTAGGTGTCGAGAATTGATTTTAATGATATTTTTTCTCCTATTGCCAAGGTAGCTTCTATTAGATTAATTTTATCTATTTCCATTGCTTTTGATTTTGAGATAGAATATATGGATGTGAAGACAACATTTCTTCACGGGGATCGGGAAGAAGAGATATACATGAAACAACCTAAAGGCTTTGCAGTGAAGAGCAAGAAAGAATTGGTATGCAAGTTAAAAAAATATTTGTATGGGTTAAAACAGTCACCAAGGATGTGGTATCAGAAATTCGATACATTTATACAGGGACTTGGCTTCACCAAAAGTAAAGTAGACCAATGTGTGTATTTTAAATTAATTGGTGACCATGTTATTTATCTAGTCTTGTATGTGGATGATATGTTGTTGGTTGGAAATGACAAAACAATTATCCAGGATTTGAAGACCTAATTGTCCTCCAAATTTGATATGAAATATATTGGTGCTGCAAACTATATTTTGGGCACTGAAATTAAATGAGATTGGGCAAAGAGAAATCTTTGGTTAGACTAGAGGAAGTATGTCGAGACAATACTGCAGAGGTTTCATATGTAGGGTCATAAATCGGTGAAGGTTCCTATTATTGTAGGTGTAAATTTATCTGTTGAACAATGTCCCAAGACACAAGAATAGGAAGAGGACATGTCCCCTGTTCCATATGCAAGTTTAGTTAGTAGCTTGATGTATGCAATGGTTTGTACTAGACCAGACATTGCAGATGGGATTATTGAGTAGGTTTATGTCAAAACCATGGAAGGAGCATTGGACAACATGGAAGCAGGTTTTCAGGTATTTTCATGGCACTAGTGATTATATTTCGTGCTACCAAGGAAAACTAGGATTGGACAGAGTTTTGGACATTCATCGTTTTGTTGATGCAGACTGCGCTAGAGATCTGGATCAAAGAAGATCTACAAGTGGGTATGTGTTTAACCTATTTGGAGGTGGAGTCAGTTGGATGAGTAAGATACAATCGATAGTGGCACTTTGAACTATAGAGGCAGAATACATGGCAACCATGCATGCAATCAAGGAAGCAATTTGGTTGCAGAGGTTGTTTTCAAGTATGGGGTTAGTACAACGAGCTATAAGGATAGACTGTAACAACCAAAGTGTAATTTATTGGTAAAGAACCTTGCCTATCATTCAAAGAGAAAGCACATTGATGTTAAATATCACTTTGTGAGGGATATGGTCAAGGACAAAAAGGTGGACACTCTGAAGAATACTGCAGATGCATTGACAAAGTCTGTGAGCACTGAGAGGTTCTCTTGGTGTAGTGAAAAATGGACATTGTAGGGTTGGATCAATGACTAAGCTCTCCCATGGAAAGAAAACAACAAGTGGGATAATGTTGGGTGTGTTTTATATTCTTTCCATGACTATCCCACACCTGGGGGGGCGACATCCCTCACTGTATATTGTGTCGGGTGCAACAGGGGGGCGGTTGCCCCATGATCGAGGGGTAAACAAGGGGACGATAACCCCCCTACATGGGGTCCAGGGTAGCGGCCTGAGATATTTGTTTTTGGAACCTATATTAGGTGGGTAGACCTACCTATGGTTTTGTGCATGGATTTCGCACATGGTTTTGGGCATGATGGTTTTCTATGCATGGTATTTTGTAGATCCAATCAATGGAAATACGATTATGTTCTATTCAGGGTTAATGTATTTAGGTTTATGGATGGCTCAGCATGTATATATATGTATTGTAACATTGAAAGGAATATAATGAAAAATCAATCTAGTAGTCTCGGTTTTGGGATACAGGGAAAAATCTTTGTGTATATCTATTTTATGTTTTATGCTCTCGCTATGTTTATTTTATATTTTTAGAATTCGTATGTAGGTATTTTCTATATGGGGATAAAGACTTCAATAAAAAAATAATCACATATGGGATATATCAACTAAAAAACATGCAATATAAGATTTCTATGGAAAAAATATTTTTATAATTATTTATAGGCACTAAACTACTAGAGACACCAACCTGAATTGGTAAAAACCCTAGTAGGTACCAACCTACTCTTATAGATATTTGTAGACTCTAATTTTTTGGATAGACCAATCACCACTACTGAAAATACTCATAGGCACAAATATATTGGGGACACCAATCTCCACTTATATGAACCAACCTACCAAAGAAGAAAATCCCTAATTCTAAGAACCAACTTATAAAGAGACATGAACCCCTCTTTTGAGCAACAACACTCAATTACAACTCTTATTTAGTGCATACAACCCCTTCAAAAGGTGATAACATTCACATTACCTTCACCAAGTTTGTTTTCTACTTTTGCCTTCACCGAGTCTCCTTGTTACTTCCTCCTTCTCTATGTATGATCACTACTCCCTTCAATAGGTCTAACGAAAATTTGGATCTCAAAATGAAATTTATGGTAACTCCCAAAACTTGTTGTTTTTGGCCTCTTCTTGAGAACAAACTTGTACATCATTCCACATATTCAATTTCACAAATATGATTATAAAACTTTTGCCTAATGCACTTCTACATGTCTTCTTGCATCTCTAAAAGTTCATAGTTTGAAAATTCCTTGAAACTATGTTACAACAAAAAATCCAAACTGACCTATTTGAAACTAATTTTAGGGCCATTCAAGAACCCTAATTTCTACATGGCATATCTCCAAAAGCATAGTGAACCAAAATATGAAATTTTAACTTGAAATACTACTATATGTCTCCTTATATATGTGAACAATTCACCGCCTAAAACATTATAGAAATAAATTATAGTGAAAATGCCAAATTGACTTGTTTTAAATTGATTTTAAGAGAATTTAGGAACCCTAAGTTCCATAGATCATATCTCATTAAGTATAAACAATTTTTTTTTGAAATTTTGATCACATGTACCCAGATATCCTACTGTTGTCTCCTAAAAATTTCAAAGTTTCAAACATCTTAGGGAACAAATTATTGTGAAATTCCCAAGATAGCTCCTTTGAAGTAGAATTTAGGACCAATCACAAACCCTAACTTCCATAATGTACATCTACGAAAGTAAACCAAGATATGAAATTTTAACTTGATCATTTCCTTAACATCTCTTGAATAGGCTCAAACTTCACCATTTGAGGAATCCAGAAAATAGATTTTTGGAAAAATGGCTAAGATGACTCATTGACTCCACAAATTACATTTTTTCTCAATCACACTTTCCTTCCAATGATTTATCCTCTTATAAAATTATCACAATCCTTCATGAAGAGACATGTTAATTCAAAATTCATGTCAATTCATTAATTAAATAATTATTTCCCCTTTTTTTATTTCATTTTTCCAATTACCATTGGAAATACCATGGGATTTCTAAACCATGGGTTTGAAACCACCATTTCACTTTTTGAATTTTCCTTTTTCATGGGAACCCCTAATATACATGGCAATAATTATATATAATATCAATTATATAAGGCTTTTGATATCAATGAAAACAATTTATTCAACAAGTAGGTCGCCGCCAAGCCAGGGCTATGACTCCCATGGAGAAAAGGCTTCCAAAATCCAACTAAGGTCCAAAAATAACATCAAAAGGGTATTAGGACAAGGTACCAAACTATAACAACCTCCAAAATATAATCTCTCATTCCCCATCAGACTACATAACCCAGTGTGCTGCACCCCTTTCTCTGCACCCAAAATCCCTCGAGCTATCCTGCTACCTTTCTAAGGCTCTAGTATGGGATGACTAGGGAGTATTAGATCCATGTGGATAGGTACTTCTAGTTTCTCTATGAAGTTTCCAATTACTCTCCAAGCCTCACACAAAGGAAAAAAATCCCTACACTTCTTCCCCCAAGGCTCCAACCTAACTTGAGGAGACCTATGGGGAAGTACACACCTAAATCTAGCTAGGATCAATAAGTTAAGACATTAAAATTAGTTTCTAACTCTCCATATAGTAAGTCCCATAGTCATATTGGAAAATGTTAAAAGAAATGTCGCAAGAAACGCTCAATTTGACTTTAGCCTTAGTCAAATTGAGTAAATCGAATTTCCACATCAACAAGACAATGTGAAGGAAGTTAACTAGTGTGGCATGGCTCTTGTCACTTAGTTATGTTTGTAAATTCAATTTAGAGGGCTTGGATTTCATTTATGCATGTGTGATTGCTAACTTTTAGCAATCTGGTTTATTTACTTTCAATTGTATTCAATTAACTGACCTATAACTATTGATAGAGTCAGTTGAAGTAAGTTGTGTAGTGGGACAATAGTCTAACTCATAAATTTGTTAATTAACTGATCAATTAGCCCAAAATATCTAAGGCATGTAGGAAATTAGATTTCCTCAGTTGAAGTGGAGATGACAAGGTAGTGTTTTTTTGGAGAATTTTGTGTCTACGGATAAATACTAATTCCCTAAATAAGTAGCCATATCTAGAACAACAGCTTAAAGCACTTTAGCCTTTTCCTATAAGTAATAGATCATACAAAGAGAATGAGAAGACCTACTTGTAGTTTCGCTTTCCTCTTGTCTCCTTTGTATCGGTTCCGTTGCTCCTTCCCATACTTAACACACTTGAGAAGTACCTATAAACATCAACAAAATACAAAGAACCAATCAAAGCAAAAGATCTATTGATTACAAGTAAATGGAATCAAATAAATTCACACATATAAGAATCATATAACAAGATAAGCATATGGAAAAAGTTTCAAATACTTTACTGAATAGAAGGAAGAATTACAACCATGAACTCTGATTCGAGGTCACTCCTCGAGCTTTGATCCCATCCACATCACATCAAAAGCATGACAAACTTGTAGCATAACAATATTTGTCTCAAAGTCAATTCTCATAGCAACATTATCTCCTTACAATTCAACAATGTCCAGCCCCTGATCGCTTTGATGAGTGGTCAATTGATATGAAGATGGAGGAGGTTATGTCATAAATGGGGATATTTAATGGCCTTCCATACTTAGAATTAGTTCCACGGAGGAAGGGATGAGAGGATAGGATGCATCTTAACTCTTTCCTCATCCATTTTCGAGCTCATAGGAGCTGATAAGTGATGGAAACTTCTAGAAGACTCCAAGAGATAAGAATATTCCCCAAACCCTATGTGAATTTCATCAATCTCGCCTAACGCAAGTCAAAGAGGGCCTAAGTGCTCTACAGAGCACCCTAGAATGGACTTAACTACTTTGTAGCACACCCTTACATGGGCCTACCTATGCTGGTCCCTTTAGAGATCATTTTAGGATGTCTTAAAGTCATGAAAGTGTCTAGGAAGGAGGCATTCAAAAGGTTGAATTGTTTAGGGCATGTAGCAACTGAAATTAGGGTTTGATGAGCCCTAAAACATTGATCTGGATGATGGGAGTGATATGCCCAAATGGATCTATAACAAGTATAACATGAGTTTTATACTAGTATGAGTGTATAGTTGTTTCATGCAGTCAGGAGATCAATCCTTGGTAATTGTACAAGTAAATAGGAGGAAATTCCTATGTTTTAGGAGCTAATTTTCTCAGGAATTATGCAAGGAAATAAGAAGCTAGAGGAGAAAATAATTGGCTAAGTGTTGGCTTGAGTTTCTCATTCAGCAAAGAGAAAATTATTCTTTTGCAGGTTGTGCTCAAAGGTGGAGCAAGAAATTGTAATAGTTTCTCTATTCAACTGATTAATGCAAAGATTCTTTAGGGGTTCTTCCCTATTGGGTTCCCATAGAAATCACTGTGTACTTGTGGTTTTTTGTTTTTGCATGTCTATGCATGTTGGTTTAAATTGTGATTTCCATTACACAGATAAATAAAGTAGAATTGTGTCTCTTATTTTTTAGTTTGAAATATTAAGAAATTGCAATTTGTATCAAATTTATACATGGGATCAGAGCCTTGAAATACATTAGAGAAAATATTTAAAACTTGTCTCTTAGGAATTTTCAATTTGCAGCTTCAGTGTAGTAGTGTTTCTTTGGGATCTGGAGAATTTGTTTCAATGCGTTGAGATTGGAGTATGCCCTAGACGGTAGCTCAAATTTCATAGCCTGGAAGGATCAAATGGAAGTAATGCTTGATGATATTTGTGTGTTAGAATATGTTAAAAATGGCATTGAGAAACCCCAACAATATGATGCACAATAATTAGCCTCATGGAAGAAAGATGTTGCAAAGGCTAAGAGAATTATTGTAGAAGTTGTGAGAGACCATGTGGTCTCAAATATCCATAGAAAAGAGACACCATTTTCTAAGTGGAAGGTAGTAACTTAGCTATTCAAAAATAGAAGTGACCATAGAAAATTGGCCTTGAAAGATAAGCTTCAAAACATTAGGATGCATAAAAATAATACTATTTCACAATATCTCTCTAGGTTTACACAAGTTCGATATGATCTTGGAGGAGTTGGGGTGAATGTTGCAGAAGATGACCTGGCGAGCCTATCCCTTCTAGGCCTTCCAAATTCTTAGCACAACTACCATGAATTTATCAATGGAAGGGAATAATTACCGAATTTGGAAAGGTTGTGGTCCGATTTGGTTCAAGAAGAGTTTAGGAGAAATACTAGAGAGGAAACATCATCTAGAGCAGAGGATGAAGAGAATTTTTTATTGGTTGGAAAGGGGAAGAAGGGAAAAGGAAAGAAGACCCAAAGAAATTCTAAATCTAGCCAAAATAATGGCAATAATAAATACTTGAGCAAGATAAATTGATTTGAATGCCACAAATATAGGAAATATGCAACCAAATGTAGACACAAGAAGTCTACCAAGAATCCTTAAAGAGCAGCAGGAGGTGAAGCACTAGCTTCACAATTCGAATTAGAATTCACCCTAATAACACACATGGAAAACATTGTTATGGGGAGTGTGTGGTATCTTGATTCTGGTGCCTCGTTCCATATGACGGGGTGCAAGGAGTTTTTTAGTAGCATGGAGGAGAACGATCTCCAGATGCACATCAAAATGGGGGATGATGAGATGTATAATGCTACAGGAATTGATATTGTCACCTTTGAGAGGGAGAAATCCTCTCCTCTTTTCCTCAAAGAAGTTAGCTTTTTACCTGGGCTGAAGAAGAACTTTATCTCTATAGCATTAATGGAGGATAGAGGCTATCATGCTATTTTTAGTAAAGGGAAATCATTTCTGAGACACATAACATTTGAGCAAGTGAAGAAGATTAGAGTTTGAATGAAGAATGTATACAAACTTGAGGTAGGAGATTGCACTGCATTGAGCAGCAAGGTAGAAAAGGTGTAAAGTCGAGATGCTATAGAACTCTAAAATAGGAGATTGGGTCATCTACACACCATGGTGCGTTAAAAATCATGCAACAAATTTCCGCCGGTCTCCCTAAAGGCTCCCTTGACCAACATGATGTCTACAAGGGTTTCACATTGGTTAAATATGTCAAATCCACTTTCCATGAACAAGATAGAAGAGAATATGCAATATTAGAGTGAGTCCACTCTGATGTTTATGGACCCTTTTCTACGTCCTCCACAATAAAACATAAGTACTATGTTATTTTTATTGATGATTTCTCTAGAAAATGTTGGATCTTCTTGATGTGGAAAAGGGATGAAGTTTTCTCAAAATTTGTTGAATTCAAGGAATTTGTTGAGAAGGAGACTAGGAAGAAGGTGAAGGGTCTCAGGAGTGATAATGGAGGTGAATTTATTTCACTTTCCTTCAAGAATTTCTGTTCCAAAGAAGGTATTCGAAAAGAATTGATATCACCCCATAACCCCACAACAAAATGGCGTAGTTTAGAGGAAGAACATGAGCATAGTGGGAGTAGCAAGAGACATGTTTCATGATTAGGGGCTTCCATTGCATCTATGGGAAAAATAATGAAACACAATTGTCTACTTGTAAAACCAGAGTCCTCATAGAATACTTGGCATGATCACACTGGAGGAAGCTTTCTCTAGGAGAATCCTGATGTGTCTCATTTCAAAATTTTTGGAGCTTCAGTTTACTTTCATGTCTCTAAGGATTTGAGGAAGAAACTTGATGCTACATCAAAGTTGGGAGTTTTTGTAGGATACACTGAAACTCCATAGAATTACCGGGAGTATTTACCTTCACTGAGGATGATAGTTATGAGGAGAGATGTCAAGTTCGATGAGGAGAAGGGTATGGGATGCTCTTTAGAATGAGAGTTGAGTATCTAACTAGAGTAGGAGCTTATATATCCAAAGGAGGAGCCTCATGAGGTTTTGGAATAGCCCCAATGCAGTGGAGCAAACATGAGGCAAATTGGAGGCACCCACTCAACAATAATCTTCCAGAGAGTGGAGAAAGAGAACTAAAGAAGCTGTCAGATTATTGTAGGATGATAGGGAGAATGTGCTAGCTCCTACATCACAACGCACGTAGAGGAGGTCACTTGATAGGTACACTAGTTACATGTCTTTCATGACATAGCTCATTGAGATAGAGCCTTCTTCATTTGAGGAAGAAATTTATTGACTTGTTTGGGTTGATGCCATGGTGGAAGAATATGAATCCATGATGAAGAAAAATGTATGGGAGGTGGTCTTGAGATTAGAAGGGAAATTAGTGATTGGTTCCAGATTTGTGGCCAAAGGATTCTCTTAAGTAGAGGGAGTGGATTATGAGGGAAATTTTGCACCAGTTACAAGATATTCCTCAATCAAATCCATTCTATCATTGGTTGCATAGATGGCATGGAAAATTCACTAAATGGATGTGAAGACCAACTTTCCCAACGATGTTGCTGAGGAGGAAATTTACATAGAGCATCCAAAAGGAGTTGAGACATATGATTGGGAGTCACACGTGTGCATACTCAAGAGAGCATTGTGTGGTCTCAAATAGGCATCGCGAGCATGGTACACTCAGATTGACAGTTATCTCAGTGGATTTGGATTCACCAAAAGTGAAGCAAATGAAAACCTCTATCACATTTTGGTAGATGGTAAGTTGCTAATTCTTATTTTATATGTTGATGATTTAAAATTGACAGGTGATGAGATGTTGATCTACTCTTTCAAAGAGGTTACTGCAAGGGAATTTGAGATGAAAGACATGGGCTTAATGAATTACTTCCTTAGGATGGAAGTATGGCAAGGCGATGATGAATTGTTTCTATCTCAAGGGAGGTATGCCTATGAAATAGTTCAAAGATTTCACATGGAGAATTGTAAGCCTATGGAAACACCTTTAGCTACAAATTGAAGGAAGGAGAATGCCACTTCAGGTTAAGAGGTTGATGCTAACATTTAGAGGAAACTTTTGGGTTCTTTGATGTATCTTGTGAACACTTAATCATAACCAGTCCAAAACCTCAGCTTTGGCTAAGCACTCTAGTAAAACCAATCATTATATTTGTATTGAAGACTATAGCGTTGTGGCCAAAATTGATCATTATCACGATAGGAAATTTAGAGAAGCTATTGAAATAGGTAAAAACCCTAACAACCTTAACCGCAATGATGGTTGGAAAATTAGTGATAATTGGATTCTCACTCTAACCTCTGATTCCACCTTCTCCTAGATGTGCCCTACCCTCTTTTCGCTTGTTTTAGCCTTCATAATCTTCCTTTTAGTAACCCTTCCCTATACTCAGTCAAACATTTTAACATAAAACCAATATCAATAGTAAATAATTTTTAATTTCCTATTTTATTAAAAAAAAATCTAACCAAAGTTGTAGTTAATTTAAATGTCAATTGTTATATTCAATCCTAATTTAAATAAATAAAAACTTCATCAATTAGTCGATAATAATTTATAACAATCTATTAAAGTTTATAAGCATTAAATATATTATTAAAAAATTACTTCTAATAATTATATAAATAATTTTAGAATCCTCAATTTGAAATAAAAATTCTATTTAATTTAAATCATTAAAATCATTTTGAAATTAATAATAAAAAGTAATTTATGATGCATAATAATAAATTAGTTTATAATTATCATTAAACATTAGATATTAATTATTATACATTTTAATCATTCCATTATAGTTAAAAATAAAGATAATTTTCATACAACTTATTGTATTTAAATCACTTAACATTCATTTAAATCATATAATTAATAATAAATTAATTAAACTATAAAAAAATTAATAATCTTTAAAGAAACTGCATATGAAATTAAAACTAAAAACTGAAATTATTAACAAATTAAAACATAAATATAAATAAATTATAACATGAATTATTATCATCATCAAACCTATTGGTTGTTTTCCCTTCCCAACCCTAGCCTTTATTTATTAACCCTATTGAGTTCTGACTTATTCATTCATGGATCTAATCCTGATGATGAACCACAGAGGTTGGTTCGAAACGTCGATTCCGAAAAAACATGAATGCGATGACTTCGGAAGATAACACCACACAAAATACGGATCACAGAAGCCTCAAATCAATAATGTGCTATGTAGTAAATCAACTTAGTCAAGCTATGGTGAGGCCTACCAAGTTGTATTGGAAGGTAGAAAGGCATGTGTTATGGTACCTCAGAGCCACTACTAAGTATGGATTATGGTACATGAGAATAGAAGGAGTGAAGCTTCAAGGCTTCACCAGTGCAAATTGGGAAGGGAGTCCATGAGACAAGAAAAATACTTCAGGTGCTATCTTTAGTGTTCAGCCTATAACTATTTCCTAGTACAAAAGGAAGAAGGTACTCAATGCAATAGAGGTTGAACACATGGATGCAAGTCAATCAGCATGTGAGGCCATATGAATGAAGAAAATACTTGTGGGTATTTTCAGTCAAGACATGGATCCAACAATGATATATTGTGATAATTAGAGTTTCATTAAGTTCTCTGAGAATGTGGTATTTTATGATAGGTCCAAGCTCATTGATATCTGATGTCATCATTTGTGGTAATGTTTGCATAGGAGAATTATGTTGCTACAACACAATCCAACTAAGGAGAAATATTCTGACATCTTGACAAAGGAATTGTCAAGAGGTAAATTCAAATTCCATAGGTGCAAGATAGGGGTGGTGAAAAATCCCTCTTGCTGAGAGGGAGTGTTAGAAAAAGGTAGCAAGAAATTCTCAATTTCACTTTAGCCTTAGTCAAACTGAGTAAATTGAATTTCCACATCAAAGGGACAACTTGAATTCATTTAACTAGTGTGACATGGTTCTTGTCACTTAGTTAGCTCATTAAATTCAATTTAGAGGGCTTGGAGTTTAGTTATGCATGTGTGAATACTAAATTTTAGCAATGTAGTTTAGTTATTTTTAGTTGTATTCAATTAACTAACCTCTAAATATTGATAGATTCAATTGAAGGTCAATTGTGCAATGGGACAACAGTCTAACTCAGAGATCTCTCAGTTAATTAACAAATCAACCCAAAATATCTAATGCATGCATGAAATTCGAATTCCTCAATTGAGGTGGAGATGACAAAGTAGTGTAACATGAGTTGTATACTAGTTTGAGTGTACAATTGTTGCATGCAGTCAGGAGAACAATCCTTGGAAAGTGCACAAGAAAATAGGATGAAATTCATATATTTTAGAAGATAATTTCCTTAGGAATTGCAAAAATGAAATAGGAGGCTAGAGGAGTAGATAATTGGCCAAGTGTTGGAGATAACAATTATTCTTTCGCAGGTTGTGCTCATAGCTGAAGCAAACAATCATAATAGTTTCTCTATTCAATTGATTAATGCAAAGAGGCTTGAGGGTTCTTTCCTAGTTGGGTTCCACTAGAAATCACTTTTTTCTTGTGGTTTTTCTTGTTTGCATGTATATGCATGTTGGTCTAAATTGTGATTTCTATTCCGCATATCAAGAGTAGAATTGTGTCTCTTGTTTTTCGGTTTGAAATCTTGAGTAGTTGCAATTTCTATCAAATTTATATAGACAATTTAAAGGAAAATAATGGAAGGAATCATAAAAATTACACTAAACTCCTCACTTCTATATCCATGTGCCAGTTTTAACAAGTGACACCTCAAGAAAACCTAGGGACTTGGCGAGCGATGGCGGCGCAGCTCTAAGTAACCAGAACTAGGGTTCAACTTAGCATTCAGAATTCTGCCACAAACTCTAGTGGAGGGCAGTGCCCTGCTTGCAGATCTTAGAAGGTGTGGGCTTGCCTTAGCCCAACAGATGAGGAGAGCGGGGTCCAATGGGGCACCCTCATACAAGTAGGCAATGATGGACAAAGGAAAGGCCCCACTGGAAGGGGTGCAGATATCCAGCTCTGAGAATACAGGAAAGGATGAGCTAAGCAAGAAGAAAAAGATGGGTGGGCAAACCAAGGAAATCCAAACTCAAAAAAGAATCAATGATATAGGGATTCCAGAAGGAAAAAACAATGAGAATCCTAATCCCAAGCAGGCACCACAAGAAACAATAGAAAGAAACAAAAAGACTGGGGATACTGAAACCCTGCCCCAATACGGCACAGATCTGGAGGGCTTAGCCACTAAAATCAGAAAATAGGAGAACCTTGGGCACTGCAAGCCCAAAACGATAGAGAGTTTGTGGGTCATTATCAACGACCCTGAAATGCAAGCTTACAGAGACCATATGTCAATGCATGCGGTGATCTGTAAGTTCATGGGCTTCTAGCCTACGGAAAAATCCCTATGCTTATGGATCAAACAACAGTGGAAACCAAAAGGGCATGTCAAGCTATACTTGGGAGCCAAAGGTATTTTCATTGTAGTCTTCGCGAACTTGGAAGACAGGGATCGCATTTGGATGGTGTACCGTACTTTTATGCCTCAGCAGGTTTATATATGAGACCATGGAAACCCAAATTTTCACCTGAACAAGAGACCTTCAAGCATGTTCCTGTTTGGATTCACCTATGCTCTCTCCCTATTGATTAGTGGAGACCTGCAGTGCTGGAACAAATAGGCAACAAATTGGGAACTTTCATCAAAGCATCGAAATCAACCCTACAAAAAAGGTACACATCTTGTGCAAGAATATATGTTGAAATGGATGTCTCAGGTGCCCTCCATGAGGGTCTATAGTTAAAATTTAGAGATGAAGCTTTTTTTCAAGCCATAGATTATGAACAAATTCCATTTCGGTGTCAAAAATGCCATGAACATGGTCACCTGATAAGGGAATGCCCAATGAATAGGCCAAACGAGAAAGCCAAAGAAAACACAGTCAAGCATCAGGAAGGTTTTTTCCGTCCAAATGGAAGACAGAGGGCCAAATAGGAAATACCAACCCAAAACCAACAACTGCATTAAAAGCACAGTCAATTCCTTTGAAGTTATTGGGTCTGACACTAAAGCAGCTAAAGCCCCCCAGGTACCAGACCTAATGCAGGAAATCCAGGAAGATCAAGCACAGAAAGAAAAAGATCCCACTCCCAATCAGACATTCAAATCACTACAATTTCAGGGGTTGACAAAGGACTCAAAAGGAGATGCGGAAATGTTATTCAGTGAAATAGGAACCGAGGATATGGAACTTAGTGACATTCTAGAAAGGGAGGGTATGGATCTCATCACCATGGTAGAGCAATGGAAACAAAAAGGAATTGAACATATCCCAAAGGAGGAAGTAGACAGAGTGAACTCTCTATTCCTAGCAAGGCAAAATCCACAACAAAGTGTGCAGAAAAGAGGCTTTGGCACAACAAAGGGTTTGGGAGTAAAAGCCCTAGGACTACATCAATCTAATACCAATGCCAAACATAGGAAGAAGAGAGGCCAACAAACAAATAATGAGGCACTTTAGGAGCTAGGTCAGATGCTCCTTAACTCAGGTAAGATGAAATCCCTTGAGGCTTTCATGCTTCCATCTTAAAAACCCTATTAATTATGAAGATTCTTTCATGGAATGCCAAAGGGCTAAACAGCCAAAGGAAACAAAGGCTTCTAAGAAAGAAAGTCAAAAATGAAAATCCGGATATGATTTTTTTGCAAGAAACCAAATGCTCCAGCCAGAAAATGAAAGGGATAAGTAGAAATTTAGGAAAATGTATGGAATACATGGAAGTGGAAGGGAATGGAATGCAGGGAGGCCTGGCCATGCTTTAGAATCCCCAAGCCCTCCATCTCATAAGTGCAGAGGCTACCAGATCTTTCATCTCCCTGGAAATGCAAATCATAGGGGATTCAAATACTTACATGTGTGCTAATATTTACAGCCCCCAAAGACTAGAGGACAAACTGATAATGTTAGATCGCCTCTCCAATTTGCAGCATAGACATCCCACGGCTAAAGCTATCTATGGAGGAGATTTTAACATGATAACCTCGCTAACAGAAAAGAAAGGAGGAATAAGAATGCTAAACTGAGATGCAGAGGCATTCAACAACTTTATTAGAAAAGCAAATCTAGTGGATATCCTCCCGAAAAATGGATTATATACCTAGAATAACAAAAGAGGAGGAGACAGGCAGATTACTTCTAGAATTGACCGCTATCTCATTGCAGAAGCCACCCTCCTTGAGGGGGTAACTGTAGAATCAGACATCATTCCCTGTGGAGGCTCTAATCACTAGCCCATTACCATGGACGCAACCATCCTCTGTACTCCCAAAAACAAACCTTTTAGGTTTGAGAAATTTTGGTTAAGTCACCTGGAATTCAAATCCAAAATCAAACATTGGTGGCATGAGCGATTGGACACCATAGGAACCAAAATTTACAGTTTCCAAGCCAAATTAAAGCACCTCAAAGCATGACTCAAATCTTGGAACCAAGAGGTCTTTGGAAACATCTTCAAAGACAAACAGGCCCTGGAGGAATAGTTGGAACAAATCCATACATAATGGCTCCAAGGGAACATCACCGAGGACGCCATAAGCACATGGAAAAGTCTCATCCAGAAGTGGAATGAAAGATGCCAGTAGGAGGATATACTGTGGCGACAAAAATCTCACATTCAGTGGCTCAAAGAAGGGGAAAAAACACCAAGTTTTTCCATCCGTCGGCTATAGATTACAGGTGTGCCAACAAAATATCCCGACTGAAGGATGAACATGGCACCCCCTTCCAATCTCATTAGGATATATCCCCCCTCCTCACTAATCACTTTAGCCACATAGCAACGGAACCAGGTACAAACAAGGAAGCAGCTTTAAGGGAAGTCATGGCCTCCATTCCAAGGTTAATAACCAAAGATCAAAATAAAACTTTAGATTGCCTTGTTTCATTGGAGGAGGTGGAAGAAGCAGTGAAAGAAATTCCCAGTGGAAAAGATCTAGGGTCGGATGGTTTTACCATCGATTTTTATAAAGCTTGTTGGGAAACTGTCTGTATGGAAGTGTGGGAAGTGGTGGAAGACTCTCGAAAATCTTCATCCATCCTCAAATCCCTTAACTCTACCTTCATCACCCTTATTCCCAAAGAGGTGGTTGCAAGTACACCTTCAAAATTTCGGCCAATTGCTCTACGCAATGTTCTTTACAAGATTATCTCCAAAGTAATGGCCAATAGACTGAAGCCAATTCTTCCTGGAATAACCTCAGAGGATCAATCTGGTTACGTGGAAGGTAGACAGATCATGGATAATGTCCTGCTCACCTAGGAAATGGTTCACACTCTTTAATCTCAGAAAAAGGTAGGTATGATCATCCAGTTGGACCTTTCAAAAGCCTATGATAAAGTAAGTTGGAGGTATTCAGAAACCATTCTCGAAGCATTTGGATTTGCTCAACGCTAGATAAACTGGATTGTAGCCCTAACCAAAGCCCCATATTTTTAATCCTAGTCAATGGATCTCCCACCTTCCCCTTTGCCCCCTCTCGAGGTATTCGTCAAGGGGATCCCATTTCCCCTTTTCTTTTTGTCATTTTAATGGAAGGCCTGAGTTGCATCGTAAAAACTGCAAAGGAGAAAAACCTCATACAGGGCCTCCAACCCCTGCCACCATGCCCAACCACAACTCATCAACAGTTTTTGGATGACACCATGCTCCATGGAACACCAATGATTCAAGAAGCAAAAGGATTCAAAGCTATTCTTAATATTTTCAGTAAAGCTACTGGTATGGATCTTAATCTTGACAAATCCTCCATTTTCTTTTTCAATACTCACTTAGCAATCTAGAAGAATCTCTTTACTATCCTTGGGTTTAGAAGGCAAATCCTTCCTTCTAAGTATCTAGGAATTCCTTTGACTAATAAACCCTGGAAAAAGACCCACTTGGAGAAACTATTGTCTAACCTTGAAGTTCGAAGTAAACACTAGACCAATACAACCCTTAACTTTGCTAACCGGCTTGTCCTAACTAAGTCTATCCTGCAAGCCATCCCTTAGTATATGCTCTCCATCCTTCTAGCTCCCAAAGGAGTACTCCAGAAGATTAGAAACATTCAAAGAACTTTCTTATGGACTAGAAATTCAGACAAATAGAAATGGGCTCTTATTTCTTGGGAAAAACTATGTAAACCAAAAATCCTGGGTGGCTTAGGACTTCAAGACCCGGACATAGTAAACAAAGCCTATGGGAAAAAGCTATGGTGGAAATGGGTTAAAGAACAATAAACACCCTGGGATAGACTATGGAAAGCCAAGTATGCTGAAGATTGGAGCCCTCAGGATCTCATTCGAATGACTGAACCTCCAGCAAATTCCCCCATATGGAACATGGCTAAAGGCAATCGAAACATCATACAACAACACTGCTTCTAGGAAAGATGTAATGGCAACACAACTCTCTTTTGGGAAAATGCTTGGCAACAACTTCCCAAGCTTGAAAATCCTAACTTACAACCCTTACAACATAGGTACGAGGCACAAGGAAAACTAATGGTGGACCAGTACTGGAGAAACAATATTGAGGACTAGCACTGGAGGCATTGGGACATAAACACTACCCCATAGGTAGATGGAATAGATAACCTTCTCTTGTCCTTACACTCTTGTCTGGATAAAAGTAAGATCCGTTACTCTCAGGATAAGGATCAACTGAGATGGTGCAAGCTGGATGGTGGCTCATTCAACCTAAAGGAAGCCAGAATTTATCTAGAAAATAAGGATCGGGCAGAGAAAGTGAATTGGCATAACAATGTATGGGACACCACCATCTGGCCAAAGATAAAAACCTTCTTATGGCTCTTAATGAATCGTAGGATCCTCACTTGGGAGAACCTGCATAAAAAAGGATTTATCGGTCCATCCAAATTCCCCCTCTGTGGAAGGAAGAGAAAATGATGAATAATCTCCTCAACATTTGTGAATGGACCAATAAACTTTGGGTTTATATGGAGGAAATCTTTAATCAAATAGACAGAATCAGAGAATATATACAAGATAGCATAGCCAACTGGAGGACAAATTATTCCAAATGTGACTCTGTTAACATCTTGTGGAAGCTAAGTCCTGATTTTATAGTTTGGTCTAATTGGAAAGAGAGAAACAGAAGAATTTTTCAAAGTGATTCCAGACATCTAGAAACTATTAAAACTACTATCATGAAAAATATGCATGAGACAACCCTTACTAGGTGTAAAGCAGAACAGGAGATCAGGCCATCTACAAATGATAGGCGAATTCTGAAGATTTTCGGTATAATTGCAGCAACGAACCCCATTTCTCCAGCACAACGACCTCAACCTAGCTCCTCTTCACTCTCCTGGCAACCTCCTCTACCGGGATTTCACAAGTTAAATTTTGATGAAGCCTCTCGGGGAAACCCTGGCCCTGCTAGCCTTGGAGCGGTAATACACAATTGTAAAGGCGAAATTCTCCACTTCTTCAACAATTCTCTGGGAGAAGCTATCAATAACGAAGCCGAATTTGCAACTCTGGAGCAAGGTTTACTAATCTTGATCCACTTGGGGAAGGGGGCAACAATCGTAGAAGGAGACTCGCTCCTAGCTATCAATGTAGCGAGGAAATTACAAACTGGTTCGCAGGCTCAGAAGGTAACAAAGAACTAGTGACTAGCCATGGTAACTGAGCTCATAGCTAAACATCTTTCTGTTCTAGATGGGGTAGTTTTGCAGGAAATCAGGAGAAATTCGAATGCTTTGGCAGATAGCCTTGCAAACCACACGGTCGACCATTGAAATGATAGCATGGAAACCTGTTGGCAGAATGTCGTGTGTGAAAATCTTAGGAAAAAATGCTTACAAATTTCTAGGCACGACCTCACAGGTGTGTCAGGTGAGCGGGATGACATACATGGGACCGCTAATCAATGATTTATGTGGCTAGACATAAATCATCATTCCCTAATGCATCATGCCTGGAAATGGCACTGTGGCTGGAAGTCATATGGTTCACCATGGGAGACGTGGAAGGTCCACCACAAAGACAGAGGTCAATTCACATATCTCAAATCGGAGTACATGTGGCCTCGTATCCTCAGTAATAAGAGCGGTAGTTTGAGTGTAATTGACTGTAATAATGAGAAGGCAGTCAATCACCTACTATGGATGCAAACTATCAGGTACCTAGAAATTGTGGAGGCTTCGGTAAGGATCACGATCCCTCACATTATGCTCGCTATTATTAATACATAGACTTCTGAGATGGATTTCACCTACCTTAGTTATTTCTCAGAGCCTTGCCTTGCGCACACTCTGTGGTTTTTAGACTCCTGACTATCAATTGTTGGCACCTGCAATAATGTTATGGCAAACAACAATAGCCATAGTGCTAGAGCTTCAAGGGAGTTGAAAAGAGCCCGGGAGATTGATGAGGCCTTAGTCTGAACGAAAGGCAAATAGTTAATTGAAGAGATCGAAGCCGAGGTAAATAAAGCCCAGGAAGGGATGGACATCTACACTATCAGTGAGGAGGCTGACTGGCTCTCAGACCCAGGTACCCCAACAACCAGGGCCACCTAGTTCCTCAGAACTCAGAGCGAGGCATGGCGAATGAAGACTATGCTAGCTAAAGCCCTGAGCTTGCAAGGGGCAGCTCTAAAGGATGCTTACCAAATGAATTCTATAGCCCCAGCCAAGATTTCTACAAGGTTAGATAAGATGGAAATCACCATGAACTCCTCACGGAGGAACTGAGAATGCTGGCATAGAGCCTGGGAGCTTTCATTCGGCTTCTCAAGCTTTATATTTGCCAGGGGCTTAATGTTGCTATTAACACTCCTGAGGACGAATCCAAAGCCACCACCATCAAATGCCACAAGTCCCAGAGTGCATCCAAGGAGGATGAAGGAGTTGGTCCAAGTGCTACTGCTGCTCATGAAGTTGCAAAAATTGGTCAAAAGGTCTTCAAGGAGGCGGTTGTCCACAACGAGTTATAGTCAATCCTTTGCGATTTAGTTTTGTATTTTTGTTGTATGTTTAGCTTTTCTCTTATTTTGTCTTATATTCATACCATACGATAGGCCATTCAGAGGCCTTATCTGTTAAGTTTTGGCTATAGGTATGTCTAGCAGCCTTATGTGGTTGGCCATTTTCTAGGTCTCTCCATGTTTAACCAGTATTCTGTTATGGAAGTTTAGTTTAAAAGCAATATGTTTACTGATCCATAATGCCTCTGTAAACAATATTTTGTCCTGTCTAGCATGCCTTTCTCTTTTTCTCTGGCATTGGCAGACACCTTTTGTAACCATATGTAATTTTCTGTGATCTAATATATCAACTGATTTATAAAAAAAAGAAAGTGGCGCCTCAAGAAATCCCTTTTACCACCTTAGCATAAAAACATGTGTTTAATTTAGGCTCATTTTAATAATGGATTAACCCCCTAGGATTAATCCCTTCACAACTTATCCTATTATCCTTCTTTCACATTCGAAAAGTGTTAGATCCCCATACTTTGTTCTCTAACTTAGTCTGCAACAGTCATGTATTTTTATTAATATGAACGTGATTACAAATTTACATGGCTAGGATTACTGGCCTAAAATAGCACAAGCACTCTAGCCTCAAAACATATATACATAGGCACACTAGTACCACACATACATATGGGTACATAGGACTAACACATCCTAGCTTACCAGCCTAGTAAAGATATGAAAAAATACATAGTGGGTCACATTATCGGTATTCCCTTCTTTCTCTTTTATTTTGTCTCCTCCTTATACATATGGGTTAGTAATTTATATGAATTTTCAATGCCTTTAGTAGGTAATGCAATGTAACTCACCCAACCTTGCTTAGAAACCATATTATGTGCTTGAATTCAATACTTTATAGGATTATATTAAATTTCAGTTGATTTAACAACATAGTTTTTTCTTTCATATTTAACACATGGATCTTCTATTGTATACTTGATTCAAATTTGATTCCTACCTATTTTTATTTTTATTTTTAGAAGATATGGATTTTTCTATGTGATCATGGGTTCAACCTTCTCTTTTTAGTTAGTGAAGGCCCAACTTATTAATTAAAACTCAAACTAAGAGGTCATTTTGTACTACAAACTTACCAATATTATTGAGGGTGATCACATGTTGATATAAAATTCCTTCAATCCATGCTATAGCTCATGATCATAGCACAAAGGTGATTTGGATTCTTCACACTTCCTACATGCTCATAATACAAGTCACAAGTTGACAATTATTTTCTAATTAGTTTCTGTAAGTTCACAATCGAACCTCAACATGAATGGTCTCATCTCCATTGATTGATTTACTATAGAGTTGCAATTCAAACTAATTTCCCCAATGATCTATTTTGGAGCATGATCTACTTCATCAATTTGTGTGGAAAAGTGATTTACTTTAACCATAAGCAAGATGACCATAATTATTAGTGCATATTTTATCATCATGATTCCAAAAGAGAGATAACGCACATCAATAACCTTTTCTACAAATCCATATTTTATAAATTGTGATTAATAGGTTTGACATTTTATTCCTACAACGATGCCCACTGGTAGATCTTTCAATTCAATTCTTTAGTCATAATTGATCACATGTGTTATAACCTTATTTTCCACCCTATTATGATGGGAGAATCCATATTTCATCCTACATCAGTTGCAGGGTGAAGTGCACCTTTTTCACCCTTGTTTTTGCTCAATTAGATACTAAATATCTTCCTATCCCTTATCATCCTAGGTAGACATCATTTTTTTCTAATGTACACCATGTCATTTTTTCATGAAACTAAATACTAAGCCTTTATGCATGAAGCGATGGAGCCCCAAACTTTTAGAGTCTGGCCACCCCAAGATGATCAACTCAAGTAAAGGTGTCATGACTTGGCTTGGGGTCAATTATTAGAGAAGTTTCCTAAATCCTCTTGGCCCTAGGTGTAAAAATTGATCCTCATAGATCTAAGAAGAGTATATATGAAGGCCTTAGGTAACTAAAAAATAAGATCAAGGAAAATCGTGAAACGCATGCTAATATTCTTGAAGGCCCCAACCAAATTAGAAATAAGTGATGAAATCAGGATAAGTTTGGAATAACTACTATAAATAGACACTATATAAGTATTACTGAAGCAAGAGACAAGGATCAACAAATAATTGAATCTTCTCCAAAGAAGAACAACTTCAAAAGAGATGTTTCATCAAGACATTCCTTCTCAACCAGGTATCAAACTATATTTCTCGGTCATTTTTTTCATGCACAAACTTTGGACATAAAGAAAGGAATTATAGATCCTATGATAGGGATGATTATAGAGGCCCTTATTAGAAATCTAGAAGCAAACATGTAGGTAATCAAATCAGAGGGCCCAATGGATACAACAAAAGAAATCATAATTCATTCACCCATTATTCAAGTATGATACAAAATGATACAAATGCCATTATTATTGGCATATAACACATGAATGTAGAAGAAAAATGAGATGGTCTCATAAACAAATCAAGGAAGAAGATATGTTTTCTAGGTTGTAACACACCCTCCCACCCCCTTGGGTATTTCTCAAGATATGGGAGGTGTTACATCAAAACTAACATAATCTTCAAGCTCGATTATGAATATGGGGTCACAAAATGCTCTTTTTCAAACTTGATCGAAACTCAAAATAAAAGCCACCATCATGGTTGGCTCATTGATAAATTTTCAACAATGTGAACTTTATCTCAATTTGACCTCTGGATAGAAATTTATGCCCATTTAAAGCTTGCTCCCTTTAAACCCTGCCACATGGCATTGCTAAGTGGTAGACATGGCTCGATCACATCACTCATAGATTGACATGGCTCATGCCATTCCAACATGTTGTTGGCATTATGATACAAGTGTTGTCCTTCATGGCAACTCACTCACGGGTCAGTTTAGTTTTGATGAAAGGCAACCCACAGTGTAACAGGTCCATTCAGATGTAATAGGGCATTGGTACAGAAGAATAGGAAGATGGAACTAAAGTATACTAATCAGAATAAAAAAGTTGAAGGTAAAGGATGGTGAAAATCAATTTAAGATGTATACGCAGGTCCACTTAGTAAAAACAACGTATACATGCTAATTCACAGAACAAAAAGAGCGTATACGTATACACACACTTTCACAAGAAGAAAATCACATATATGTTGGAAAATGAAGGAAATTCAAGAGGAGATAATATCAGGCATCATTACCATGGTATTAGCCCACAATATTGAGCAGAGTAATGACTATTTGATCCCATCTAAGAATACCATGTTCCTAAGTGGTTTTGGTCCAACGTATTGAGAAAGGCCTAAAACTATATAAGGAGGAGAAGATCATAAGGCCAGAGTGTGCAAGTGAAAAGGGTTTATAGGGAATACTTCTATCTGAAGTATATTTTATGTTGCAGGGGTTGTGCTTGTGATTTGATCTAAAATATTTTGTGCACCTTGAATTCAACATTGGATCAAGATCATGAGACGTGAAATGACTTATCATTGAATGACCTAGTATTGGTTGGGCCAGATCTGATTGTGTACACCTGTTTTATTCTTTAAATGTCATGATATGGGTTTGTCTAAAGTTTAGAATAGCAACAAAGTTATGAGTTATTTTCAGATCTATATGTTGGTTCGTCTCGGTAAAAACACATGTACACATGGGTTCTACTCTTCCAAGTAGCGTATACAAAAGATAAGCCTATTCTTCAAGATATGACTGATCTATCTGATCAGTTCTGTTGTTTTACTATTTTATGTCAATGAAGTCTTCTTAGATCTGAATGTAGAACTGAATGCATAAGGAGTTTGATATCTGATTGATTGATTGTATAAGTGAGAAGGGTGATCTTTGCTATTGCCTATGTAAAGCCCTGTAAGTTGACAGTAGATGTTCAATATATTGCTGGTTGGTACAGACTTGATTCAGAAGTTTTATGTTTCAGTAGTTTTGAAGGCTTACGTAGGTTTTATTAAAGGAAGTAGTGTATACATGCAGATTGGGTTCAAGAGAGTAGCGTATATGTTTTGATGCATGATTTTTGAGGTTGCAGCTAGTTTTGAATGATAATGCAGGTTTCTGGGTTCAGCACAGTGTTCTGGTCATAGTGTTTTGACTACTCAGATTGACTGATTATTGGTTGATGCAGATTAAAGTTTTGATGGGTCCAGTATGAATTTTTTTATGAAACAAGGCCTTCATGTGTATTGTTGTGTACTAGGTGCATCCAGTCTGAAAATTTATGAAACGTGGTCCCTGGAACAAGAGAGAAGGACATAGCCTTCTGTAGGCCAGTGCCTGCATACTTGTAAACACATTGGCTAGTACAAGAGATAGGGGGTTGTAGCTCCCTTCTAGTAGAAGCTCGAAAATGAGAGAAGGTTTTAGCCTTTTGTAGGTGCCTGTGTACTGGTATGAGTCTGCACCAATACAAGATTGTAGACCGATTTTCTTATTATTAAAAGAAGACAAAGACGACAACAGCAGGTGGTTTTCACCCACGTTGGGTTTCCACCTTAAATCTTGGTGTTCATGTGTGTTGCTTATGTGCGATGGTTTATTTTGTTTTTATTGCACTGTTTAATAAGTTACTGATGCACTGGTTAAAGATCAATGCATGATAAATTGACTAAATCACAAGTTCTCTGGGTATACATTGGTTTCTCTAATAACAGTAGCGTGTACACACTAGTTCACTTCACAGAATTAGCGTATCTAAATTTGTTTGGGAAATGAAAAATTATTGATTTGATAATACTGATTCACCCCCGCTCAGTATTATTTCCAACAATTGGTATTAGAGTCGGTACTTCAGAAGAAGCTTGATCACTTGAAGGAAGATCCTTCAAGATGAATAATCACAAAGGAATGGGATACATCAGACCACCAATCTTCAATGGGAACAGCCTAGTATATTTGAAAATAAGAACCAGAGCCTCTCTACAATCGCTTGGAGCCGATGTTTGGGAAATTATGGAAGGAGGATATCAATTTCCAACGGTAATTCCTACAGACTCTGCAGGTAAGAAGTTATATGAAACCACTGCCAAAGCTGTCAATACGTTATTAGGAAGTCTATCAGAATTAGAATTTGTCAAAGTCATGCAGGTTAAGATAGTCAAAGAGATATGCGACAAAATCATTCAGAGCTACGAAGGAGACTCTTAGGTAAAATGGGTTAATCTTCAAACTCTTAGAATTCAATATGAAACTCTTAATATGCATAGTGATGAGGGTGTTGCTAGTTACTTTTTATGTATAGATGAGATTGTTAATTGTATGAAAAATTTGGGTGAAGAGATAAAGGAAGCTACTTTAGTTAAGAAATTTTTGAGATCTTTGTCTTCTAAATTTGAGTCAAAAGTGTCTGCCATAGAAGAAAAATAGGATCTTCAAACTATTACTGTGACTCAATTCCATGGAATCCTAACTGCCTTTGAAATGATAAAAGGAGGTCCATTAGATATGAGAGAAGCCTCTTTTAAAGTGTCAAAAAAGGGAAAAGAAAATCAAGAGCACAATGAATCAGAACACATTTCAGAAGAAGAATATGAGGGAAATTTTGTCAAGAAGCTTCAATAGAGTTCTGGAAGATTCAGAGGTAAGCTACCTTTCAAATTATTTGCTTGTGGTAGAGTCAGCCATTATGCTACCAAATGTCCTCATAAAGATAAATATGAAAAAGGAAAGGAATATGCAAAAGGAAATAGAAAACAGGTTGTGAATAGAAGGAGTTACTATACGCATGAAGATAGTGACGACTTATCCAATAGTGATGAAGATGAAACTGAACAAGATTATAGATTACTCATGGCTTATGACAATGATGATTTTTTGGATGCCATAGAAGAGGAATACTTTATTGAAGAAATCACTAAACTCAAAATATGTTTAGAAGAAAAGAATATGATCATAGATACATTGACACACCAAATCACTAAAAGAGAAAAACACAATGAAAATCTAGAATGTGAAATTGTGGGTCTAAGAAAAGAATTTGAGAAGACAAAATATCTTAATCTTAGATTTTCTAAAGGATCTAAAACTCTAAATGAAATAATCAAAGTTCAACATTCTCCTCTGATAAAAACATGTCTTGGATATACTGAAGAATCATCTCAATCACAGAAGTCATCAGCCTCCACCAAAAGCTATCTTGATGTAGCAAAGACTAGTGAACAGTATGTCAGTCGTCAGCAAAGGCCTAAAATTACTCATCAGGTAAATCGTACCCAATTTACTCCAAAGATGAATATCAATAAAATCTTCAACCAACAGGTAAATAATGCCAAAAGATTCTATGATCACAAAAAGTTCTTTAATGGGAAATGTTTTTCATGTCATAACTTTGGGAATAAGGCTGCTTAATGTGTTGCTTACAAAACCATCATGACTAGAGAAGCACTAAATGGAAGGGGTGTAACATGAATCAAGATAAGTTTCTCCTCTTGAAAATGAAGTAGAATTTTCAATTTGTAACAACTTTGGTCTTGAAGAATCTGAATGCAGGAGAAAATTTTAGCCATCTCTTCAAAAGGAGCAAACATCATTAAATCCCAAGATATGGAGAAAGAAGGAATCTCAATCGGAAAGATGTGTCATAGCTCTATATGCAGAATGACAAGAAAATCAGTGATACATTGACAGCGGATGCTCCAAACACATGGTAGGTGATAAAGAGAAAATTCATTCATATAATGCTTTAGAAAAGGAAAAGAATGTCTCATTTGGAAATGACACTCCAATTGTCATTAAAGGTAAAGATTTTGTCTTCTTGAAACAAATGTTAAAGCTGGAAATGTTAGGTATGTAGATGGTTTAAAGCATAACATGTTGAGTTTCAGTCAAATGTGTGATCAAGGAAATGAAGTTGTGTTTCGATTAAACAGATGTGTGGTTCGTGAGCTTGATACAGGAAAGACTGTGATCAAAGAAACAAGAACTCCAAACAAATTATACATACTCAAAGGAGGACAACGACAATGCTATCTAAGAAAAACAGATGAAAACTAGCTATGGCATAGAAGATTGGGACATCTAAGTTTTTCTCAGATAAGAAAAGAATGCAAGTTCAAGGTAGTTCGTGATCTTACAGATATCAACGTCCCAGAAAATACCATATGCAAACCATGTCAAGTCGGTAAGCAAGCTAGATTTCACTTCAATGAGAAAGAAGGATCAACAAATAAGCCTCTTGAACTCATCCATACTGATTTATGTGGACCAACAAGGAAAAAGTCACCTCATGGAGAAGAATACTTTATTTTATTTTTTGATGATTTTTCTAGGATGTGTTCGATAGGACTACTAAAGCATAAAGATGAAGCATTTGAAAAACTTAAAGCCTTCAAAGCTTTAGTAGAAAATGAATCAGATCGAAAAATCAAATGTCTCAGATCTGATCGAGGGGGAGAATTTATATCAAATGAATTCTTTGAATTTTGTGAACAACATGGAATAAAAAGGTAATTCTCCATCACAAGAAATCCTCAACAAAATGGCATGGTGGAAAAAATGAATAGAACAATTCAACAAATGGCTAGAGCGATGCTTGATGAATCTGGAGCTCTTGCAACCCTCTGGGGTGGAGTTTCATTTTATGTCATGACTATTCTCAACAAAGCGAATGTTTGGGTAAATGGAAATCAAACTCCATATGAACTTTGGTATGGTAAGCCTCCTACTGTAAAACACTTTAGAGTTTTCGGAAGCAAATGTTTCATCAAAAGGACTGATGAAAATCTTGGTAAGTTTGAACCCAGAGCAGACGAAGGAATTCTTCTTGGTTATTCATCTAGAAGTAAAGGATACACATTCTATAACAAAAGACTTCAGAAAATTGTTGAAAGAATTGATGTTGTAATTGATGAAGCATGCAGAAATTCGGAAAAAATGAAATCAACAAAGGAATATGACAATGAGGAAGATAGTGAATGCTTTCCCACATCAAATCGAAATGATATAGAAGAAGAAACCAATGAAGCACCAAAAGAAGATACAACAAACAAGGAAAATATTCCATCTAGGTATGTTCAGAAGAATCATCCAGAATCTCAATTCTAGCAGAAAAAGGGTTTGGAGTACAGACAAGAGGAACTCTTATAGGGACCTCAAGCTATCTAGCACTATTATCCTCCACAGAACCTCAGAATGTAAATGAAGCCTACAAAAATGAATGTTGGGTCAAGGCCATGGATGAAGAACTTGACCAAATTGAAAATAATTATACTTGGGAATTATTTCCTAGACCTGATGATAAAAATGTTATAGGAACAAAATGGATATTTAATAATAAGCTAAATGAAAATGGAGAAGTTATTAGAAACAAGGCAAGACTTGTTTGTAAAGGGTATGCTCAACAAGAAGGTATAGATTTTGAAGAAAGTTTTTCACCTGTTGCTAGACTTGAAGCCATAAGGATGTTTCTTGCTCTTTCTAGTTTTCGAAAATTCAAAGTATATCAAATGGATGTAAAATCAGCTTTTCTTAATGGAGATTTAGAAGAAGTTTATATTGAACAGCCAGAAGGATTCATTCTTGGAAATGATGAAAAACTCGTATGCAAGCTCAAAAGGTCTCTCTATCATCTAAAACAGGCTCTAAGGGCTTGGTATTGCCACCTTCACAAATATCTACAACAACATGGTTTCACAAAAGGTTCTGCAGATAAAAATTTATACACAAAGGTTGAAAATGATAAACTTCTAATTATTGTTGTTTATGTTGATGATATCATCTTTGGTAGCAATGAAGGATCCATGAGTCAGAATTTTGCTTCAGTAATGCAACAAGAACTTGAAATGTCCTTACTTGGCGAACTTACTTATTTTCTCGGTCTACAAGTACAACAAACAAAAGATGGTATCTTTCTTTCAAAAACCAAATATCTCAAGTATATCTTAAAGAAGTATGGAATGGAAGATTCTAAACCATTATGTACTCCAATGGTAACAGGATGCAGTCTTAGTTCTAAAGATGAATTACCAGTAGTAAACCAACCAACTTACAGATTTATGATTGGAATGTTTCTTTATCTAATAGGTACCAGACCTGATATCATGCATGCGGTAGGAATTGTTGGAAGGTTCCAAGAAAATCCAAAGGAATCACATCTCCAGGCAGTCAAAAGATTTTTCAAATATCTTCAAGGAACTGAAGACTTTGGACTATGGTATCCTAATTGTACATACCTTACTCTTCATGCATATACAGATGTTGATCGGGCAGGAAATGTTGATGATCAAGAGAGCACGAGCGGAGGTGCATTCTATATGGGTTCTTGTTTAGTGTCATGGTTCAAAAAGAAACAAAGTTTGATTTCCTTATCTACAACTGGAGTAGGAGATGTGGTTTATGCATCTTGCTGCACACAACTACTTTGGATGATGCAAACATTGCAAGACATTCGGATCATGTGTACTCCACCCATATCCATTCTATGTAATAATACAAGTGCCATCAGTATTTCGAAAAATCGTGTGATGCACTCCAAGACCAAGCACATAACATTAAGTACCATTTTCTACGAGAACAAGTGCTTGAACAAAAGTTTAAATTGGAGTATGGTCCCTCCAAAGAACATGTTTTCTGATATATTCACTAAACTGCTTCCTAGAGAAACATTTGAATATCTCAGACAAAAGTTGGGAGTAGTTGTTGCATCATCCTATTGTTAAATCTAGTTTTCAGAGGAAGGTTATTATACGTGGGGTTCATGAAGTATATTCGTGTATACATGCAGGTTTCTATGGCTGAAGGAGCGTATGTTTTTCTAACAAAAAAAAGTGGTTCATACGCTAATATGGGTGCTATGTCTAATATTGATGATTACAGTCTGGCGATATGCTTTGTTCATTGATTTTTATCTGACTGATAAAGATTCCTTAATGAATGACTTGTTGACAATGCACAGGTAGCACAGGTTCAGGGGGAGCATTAGCCTTCACAAACATTCAACATTGTTGGCATCATGGTTTTTGACTTCAGCTATGGCTTTAGATACTTATATCATTTGTTTCATAAGTCATGTAAATATCTGGGGTGTGATATGACTTCTTCTGTCATGGTCTATATTTCAATGAGTCTTATTGGACATATGATGTAATTTGTATCCCCACTTTGTATGGGATGGATGATGTAATAATTGTTGTATTTTTGTCATGTATAAACAATTGGTATATCCCCACTTGGTTGGGTGGATGAGTCAAATATGGTGTATCCCCACTTGGTTGGGTGGTTGATGTATGTATGAGTCATTAGTAAGGGGGAGAGATTTTTGGTGTTTCTTGTTATCTCTAACAGTTTCTACAACTTGTAGTAATCAACACCAGCGTGGTTTCCATCAAGTCCAAAGGGGGAGATTATTGGCATTATGATACAATTGTTGTCCTTGATGACCACTCACTCATAGGTCAGTTTAGTTTTGATGAAAGGCAACTCACAATGTAATAGGTCCATTCAGATGTAACAGGGCATTGGCACACAAGAACATGAAGATGGAACTAAAGTCTACTAATCAAAATAAAAAACCTGAAGGTAAAGGATGGTGAAAAGTAGTTTAAGATGTATACGTAGGTCCACTTTGTCAAAAAAACGTATACACACTGATTCACAGAACAAAAAGAGTGTATACGTATACACGAACTTTCACAAGAAGAAAAGCGTGTGTATGTTGGAAAAGTAAGGAAATTCAAGAGGAGACAATACCAGGGGTCAATACCATGGTATTAGGCAACAATATTGAGTGGAGTAACAACTAAACAACGTATACATGCTAATTCACAGAACAAAAAGAGTGTATACGTATACACAAACTTTCATAAGAAGAAAAGCGTGTACATGTTGGAAAAGCAAGGAAATTCAAGAGGAGACAATGCGAGGGGTCAATACCATGGTATTAGCCAACAATATTGAGTGGAGTAACAAATATTGGATCCCGTCCAAGAATACCACAGGTCCTAAGTGGTTTTGATCCGAGGTATTGAGAAAGGCGTAAAACTATATAAGGAGGAGGAGATCATAAGGCCAAAGTGTGCAAGTTAAAAGGGTTTCTAAGGAATACTTCTATATGAAGTATATTTTATGTTGCAGGGGATATGCTTGTGATTTGATCTGAAATATTTTGTGCACCTTGAATTCAATGTTGGATCAGGATCATGAGACATGAAATGAATTATCATTGAATGATCTTATATTGGTTGGGCCAGATCTGATTGTCCACACGTATTTTATTCTTTAAATGTCATGATCTGGGTTTGTATGAAGTTTGGAATATGAATGAAGTTATGAGTTAATATTTGCAAATTTGTACGTTGGTTCGTTTCAGTAAAAGCACGTGTACATGCAGGTTCTACTCTTCCAAGTGCATATACAAAAGAAAAGCATATTCGTCAATATCTGACTGATCTATTTGATTAGTTTTGTTGTTTTACTACTTCCTGTCAATGAAGTCTTCTTAGATCTGAATGTAAAACTGAATGCATAATGAGTTTGCTATCTAATTGATTGATTGTATAACTGAGAAGGGCGATCTCTGATACTGCCTGTGTAAAGCCTTGTAAATTGATAACAGATGTTCAATATATTGCCGGTGGTATAGACTTGATTAAGAAGTTTTATGTTTCAGTAGTTTTGAACGTATACGTAGGTTTGATTAAAGGAATTAGCATATACATGCAGGTTGGGTTCAGGAAAGTAGTGTATATGTTCTGATTCATGATTTTTGAGGTTGCAGCTGGTTCTAAATGATAATGCAGGTTTCTAGGTTCAACATAGTGTTCTGGTGACAGTGATCTGACTATTCAAATTAACTGATTATTGGTTGATGTAGTTTGAAAGTTCTGATTAGTCTAGTATGAAAAATTTGATGAAATGAGGCCTTCATGTGTATTGTTGTGTATCAGGAGCATGCAGCCTGAAAATTTATGAAACGTGGTCCTTGGAAGAAGAGAGAAGGACATAGCTTTCTATAGGTCGGCGCCTATGTACTAGTAAACACATTGGCTAGTACAAGAGCTAGGGGGTTGTATCTCCTTTCCAGAAGCTAGAAAACAAGAGAAGGTTGTACCCTTCTACAAGTGGGTGCATGTGTACTAGTATGAGTCTGCACCAGTACATGATTGTAAATATATTTTCTTATTATTAAAAGAAGACAGAGATGACAACAGTAGGTGGTTGTCACCCACATTAGGTTTCCACCTTAAATTCTGGTGTTCATGTGTGTTGCTTATGTGTGATGGTTTATTATGTTTTTACTACATTGTTTAATAATTTACTTATGCACTGGTTCAAGATCAACACATGATAAATTGACTAAATCACAAGTTCTCTGAGTATAATTTGGTTTCTCTAATAACAGTAGCGTGTACATGCTAGTTCACTTCATAGAAATAGCATATATAAATATGTTTGGGAAATAAAAAATTATTGATCTGGTAATACTGATTCACCCCTCCTCTCAGTGTTATTTCCAACACATGCATACTTCCATCACACCATCACGATAAGGTGAGACGTTAATACCATTCCAAATTAGTGTGATGAGATGGAGAATTTAACATTATCTACTAGGGGGTTTTCCCATCTAACACTCTCCATTAGGAACTAGACGTCAGGCACTTACGAGAACCTTCCCGTACCGTAATGCAAATAATTAAATTCATGTGTTTTGTTCCCTTAGATTTGGCATCAGCTATGGCGTGGCCAAGAAGCCATGTTATATGGCTCCATGTCACCTATATCATTTTCTTATTTCTGACATCATGATGATGTTAGGGTGATGTCACCCTACCACTTGGTATCCTCTGATAGTGCCACATATCATCCAAAATGGACTCTTTGATCATCCAACAAGGTTGATTCTACCTGCCATGTATCACACCATAGAAGCACCACATCAATATTATTCCATATCACTAGCCCTTGTGGCATCCACATAACCCTACCCAACCTATGTGGCACTTTCCACCTCATCCTACATTGTTGGATCCCATAGGGCCAAGCCCTTTTGTGTAAAATTCCATTTTTAAACTATATGAAGTTTTGGGCCCAAGGCACAATTTCTCCGTTACACTCCATTCTCCATTTTTGTTTCCCAGGACAAAAATATTCCTATCCCACCATTGCACCACAATGCCTCCAGAAAATAGGGGCTCATTCCAACTTCAACATAGTGCGGTGTGAACTTTCATGTTGGATAACAAGATTATTTGTTATCCCACACCCTGCCAATAGTGCCCCAGACGAAATGGATGATACACATGTTGTGGGAGGTGCAACATGACATGAAATTTTATGCCAAGAAAATGGGGAAAACTTTGTCCCACGTTCTCCATCTATAACGGTCATTTTCAAGGACACCAATGGATACAAATTGGTGAGGGAGGTGCAACACAACATGAATTTTCATGTCAGTCGATGGAAAAATTCTTGACCCACACCACCAGCAACAACACTAATGTAAAGTTTCTTTTATATACATTGATTCAAAGGCTTATTTAGCCAACATGAGCATGTTTCTTGCGATACATAGACTAAGAGACTCCAACAAATTTCCTTGACTCTGCCATGCTTTCCTTGGATCTAAGCGTGGCTCAGAGCATTCGAAGGATGTGAATGAAGCCTCCATTCATAACAATATAATTACAAAAATCATTTAATTATCTATGATTATAACATTGGGATCTCAAACAGGTTTACTATTAAGCACTAATACTAGTTAAATCATAGTTTTTACTACTCTGTAAACATTGTTACAATAGCTTTTCATCTAAACATTTACATATGTCTTGTCATGTACAACACACACAATAAGTACATTGGAATATTAAGAAATGCAATGAATCTTGCATCTCATAAGCATGCCAACCATCATAATGTTGGTAATAATAGTGAATTTCATATCTTAATGCAACTAGACTACTCCCTACTCTCATGAGGGTGTCAACAACCTCCAACAAGACAATGAACGATGAAATTTTGAACGTAATATATTATAGAAATCACATACCAAAATAGGTTAGCTAAAGAATATTAAGAAACATGCATATTCATAAAGGTAACTATGTAAATCATGAGAACATCAATGAACACATAGATCCAAAGTTAAATAATAACCTTGCACAAATCTAAAGCAAAGGCTACACCATGATCATATAAAGATATCAAAAGCCTTATGAGGTAGAGTTGTTCCATGCACTCAACACATAAAATTTCACTTCAAATGGGGTAGCCCACCATTACGATTATGGAAGTGAGCTGTTGAAGCTTGTAAACATATAAAGATGGTCGAAACTCATGAAATCATAGATCAATATCGACATATCATACAACTTGCACATAACTAAGAAAGTTCCAATCACATAACTCAAACAAATCATAATCACCATAGATATACAAGTTAGATGGTAAACCATAAATAAATATTGAATTATTCATCCTCATATAAATGGCACATGATTAATCATTGGTAATAAATACAATAAGGGATATTAAAATCTATGGGACGACTTGCATAGTCCAAGAATACTTGTCCAAATTAGCCTAAGATGGTTGAGAAAAGAAGGGGGTATTTAAACTCTCCTCCCAACCATAGTGATTTGGATCTTGGGGGGAGGCCCCCAAGATCTAAAAAATCTAAATGGATCTTGGGGGGGAGGCCCTCAAGATTGAAAAATTGAAATGTCAAAAGAAAATAGGAGAACACACAGTAAACAAAATCACATTTTTTTATTAAAACAAAGAATAATTGTAAAAGCTAAATTATGTTGGGAAAATTGTCCTTTTACAAAATGCAACTTGTTACTTATAGTCTTTTTTTAGTTATAATACCATAGGTAAATTCCATGGGTGGGCAGAAACTATGGGTGATTGAATACCATGGGTGGATCTCACTTACAATACCATGGGTGGATGCCACTTACAATACCATGGGTGGATAAATACCTTGCGTGAATGAATATCATGGGTGGATGCCACTTACAATACCATGGGTATATTCCATGAGTGGATAAATATCATGGGTTGATGAATAACATGGGTGGATGCCAATTTCCATTCAGATCATTCCTCCCTCCTTAAGAAGTAATGGTCCCCATTACGTGAAGTTACCTCCTAAGAAGCCTTTTTACGAAGAGCCACTGAAGAGAAGTATTTTGCATGGTTAACCAATAACTGTAATGAACGAAGACCTAAGGAAAGAGATACTATGTAATGTTTGTGACCAACTGTGATACTGATAGTGTGTAGCCTAGAAAATGAACTCCGATGAAGTGTGGATTTGTGGATGAACCATAACCATGACAAACAAATATCCAAGGATAGTGATACCCTGCAATTCTTGTGACAAACTGTGATACTAACAATGTGTGGCCTAGAAAATGGAATTTGATGACAAGGATTTTGTGCAGTTGACCCACAACCATAATGTTGACTATTAATGAAGTAGCAAGTGCCTACATAGCTTGGGGTGTGAGGGCATGTCTCCAAAGAATGCAAGACGAATGTTTTTATGCTGAAACTGATGAATGTGAAGCAGGTTCCTACTAAAGCAGGGTGGGAGGGCATGTCTCAAAAGAGAACCTACTCTAAATGTTGCTTCATATATAAAAACTAATCTAAAATGAACATAAATCAATCAATATAACTCAAAATATTTATTATAACCTATTTTTGGAAATAAAATGATCATTTTGTATCTTCCCATTTGATTGAAATCCCTATCTAGGCGTGTTGGAAACTCAGATTCACGCTACAACTGTCCCGCCATCACAAAAGTTCTGAAAAAATAGTTGATTTTAAATCAACGATATCTCCCTCAGTCGAACTCTGATTCGACCAATTTTGTTTTACAAATTTGGTGATTTTTCAAGAGGAGCTCATATATGCAATTAGTTTTTTGAAATTATGCACAAAAAATGATAGGAGAGCCGCTGTCCACGAATTGCCTTTAGAAAAATTTCTGCAACACAGCTGATTTTAAATCAGTGATATCTTCCTTATCCACACTCTGATTCAGCCAATTTTGTTTTTCAATTTGTGTATTTTTTTCACAAGTAATCCAGATTTGTTATTTGGTTTTGTAAATTTTTCACCAAAAGTTTCATATCTAATCTGCAAACGTTCTGCCCAAAAATTTCCTACAAAAAAAATGAAAAACAAATCTTCTCGTTTTGCCCAAGAAAGTGATTTGTTGAGATCATAGTATGTGCATGAAGTTTTTTGAATATTTCTGCAAAAAATTTGAAACTGAAGCATGTGTCAAACCCTCATTCCGATGGAGCTGTAACCTGAATTTGATACCATTGATCTGAATCTTGGGGGGAGGCCCCCAAGATATAAAAAATTGAAATTGATCTTGGGGAGGAGACCCCCAAGATCTGAAAAATTGAAATGCCCAAGAAAATAGGATAACACACAATAAACAAAATCACAAATTTTTGTTTTTTTTTTATTAAAACATAGAATAATTGTAAAAGCTACTTTGTGGTGGACAATCTGTTATTTTACAAAATGTGACTTGTTACTTATAGTCTTCTTTTAGTTATAATACCACAAGTAAATTCCATGGGTGGGTAGATACCATGGGTGATTGAATACCATGGGTGGATCTCACTTATAATTCCATGGTTAAATACCATGGGTGAATGAATGCCATGGATGGATGCCACCTACAATAACATGAGTAAATTCCATTGGTGGATAAATATCTTGGGTGAATTAATACCATGGGTGGATGACACTTACAATACCATGGGTATATTCCATGAGTGGATAAATATCATGGGTCGACGAATACCATGGGTGGATGAAAATTTCTATTCGGATCATTGTATTTTGTTGAAGATTTGTTACACTGAAAATTGTCACCATGGCTATCTGCAGTTAAATAGCCATTTTGTCCTCCTTGTCAAGCCTCAAACCTTTGCTCTTCATGTCAAACTTCAAAAAGAGAG